>JAESUZ010004156.1:0-230204 GCA_017311185.1 Proteles cristata cristata | reverse complement strand
AGGCTGGGAGGCTGCTGGAGGCTGGGGAGGCGGAGGCGAAGCCCCAGCGGCCACTGCACGCCCTTGTCCCCTGAGCTCACATCTCTACTGCGCTCACACCAACTTCACACGTTCCAAACTCAGAGGTGAGAGCTCGCAGGTGACACAGGCGGAGGAGCCGAGGTGAGCGGCAGGTTGGAAATAGCACACCCGCCGGGGGTGCGGAGAGGATGGGCTTCCTCCCCGCCTGCCGTGGGTGCGGAGTGGGGATATGGTGGCAATCAGTGGAGGCACTTTTCTTTGCGGGGGTGGGGGGGGGACGGGGAGGGACACTAAATCGGTGTTCACCTCTGCGTACCCTGTTTCAGAGGCTCCGTAAACCCCGCCCCCCATAGGTAGTGTCTGTCCACAGACTTTTTTAAATGTGGGATCTTGTCAACATGGAGGAATTGCGATATGGGTTGTAAACATGCAGGTGTCAGACTTCTCGAGAAAACTAGGCAGTTGTGGATGCATCAGGCCAGCAAGTCTGCGTGGCAACCCTGATGAGCTGGGGCGGGGTGGTGGCGCCCCCTGTCGGCAGGGAAAGCATGTGGCAATTCACTGCAGAAGAGTGGACCCACCCTTCATTTTATTTTTTTTTTTTAATGTTTATTTAGTCTGAGAGAGACAGAGACAGAGATAGAGAGACAGCGCTAGCCGGGGCAGGGGCAGAGAGAGAGAGGGAGACACAGGATCTGAAGCAGGCTCCAGGCTCTGAGCTGTCAGCACAGAGCCCGACTCAACTCACAAACTGTGAGCTCAAGACCTGAGCCAAAGTCGGATGCTTACGCGACTGAGCCCCCCCAGGCTCAGTTAAGCACCCCAGCCTTCCTCTTTGCTTTTACCGTGTGTTGTATTAGACGGTGTTGGATATATTAAAATACATTCAATACGTATATAACTTAGGAAACAAAACCAGCATCCGTGAATCTGCTGCCTAAATTTAAACTAGAGCATTACCTTGAATATGCTCATTATTTTCGCTCTCCCTTTCTCCCTCTCCGGTACACATTACTCTGAATTTTCCATTTGTCATTCTCCTACCCGTTTTGTATTTAGTTGTATCGCCCATGTAAACATCTCTAACGATATGTTGTTCAGTCTTGCTTGTGTCTGAGCTTTATATAAATAAAATAAATAAATAAACAAACAAACAAAACGGGGGCACCTGGGTGGCTCCATCAGTTAACCCTCCGACTTCAGTTTAGGTCATGATCTTGCAATTGGGCAGTTCAAACCCCGCATCAGGCTCTGTGGATCCCACTTCAGATTCTTTGTCTCCCTCTCTCTCTGTTCCTCCCCCGTGCACACTCTGGGTCGCTTTCAAAAAAAAAATAAAAATAAATTTAAAAAGTAAATTTAATTTAAAAAACAATACCCTAGGGTATGGGGTCATAGGCGACTTCTTTTTATCCCTCCCCTGTTTGCCTCTAAGATGCATCCACATTGTTGCACAGAACCGTGACTCTTTCATTCTTCACTGCCGTATAAGCATCCACCCCTCTGTGATCTACTTATTCTTTCCTTCATGGGGTTCCCGCCCCCCGCATTTCTCTTGGCTCACTTCTTCCCAGGGATCAGCTTTAGAATGACACGTTCTCAGATGGCCTCAGCTGCCATCCATCAAAAAGGACATGCTTTCTTGTTCTTGTTTTTTTTTTTTTTAACTTCAATTCCTGTATAGTCTACAGTATTCATTTCAGGTGTACAACATAGTGATTCAACAATTCCATACATCGCCCAGTGCTCATCACAAGTGCATTCCTGCATCCTCATCACCTCTGTCATCCATCCCCCGCCCACCTCCCATCTGGTGGCCATCAGTATGCACTCTGTTTGTAAGACTCTGTTTCTGTTGTTTCATTGTTGGTGTATAAAAATGCAACTGATTTCTGTACATTGATTTTGTACCCTGCGACTTTGCTGAACTCATGGATCAGTTGTAGTAGCCTTCAGGTGGAGTCTGTCAACAACAGCCAAAATATGGAAAGAACCTACGTGTCCATCAATGGACGAATGGATCAAGAAGATGTGGTTTATCTATATATGATGGAATACTCCATGGCAATGAGAAAGAATGAAATCTGGCCATGTGTAGCAACATGGATGGACCTTGAGGGTGTTATGCTGAGCGAAATAAGTCAGGCAGAGAAGGACAGACACCATATGTTTGTACGTATAGGTAGATTAGGAGGAAGCTAACAGAGGACCATGTGGGAGAAGGGGAAAAGTAGTAGAGGAGAGGGAGGGAGGCAAACCATGAGAGACTCTTGAATGCTGAGAACAAACTGAGGGCTGATGGGGGTGGGAGAGAGGGGAGGGAAGGAGGGTGATGGACATGGAGGAGGGCACTTGTGGGGATGAGCACTGGGTGTTGTATGGAAACCAACTTGACAATAAACTAAGAAAAAAAAAGACTCTGTTTCTTGGTTTCTCTTGCTCTCTCACATGCTCTCTTTTTTCCTTTGTTCATTTGTTTTGTTTCTTAAATGCCACATATGAGTGAAATCACATGGTATTTGTCTTTCTCTGACTGACTTATTTCTCTTAGCATCATACTCTCTAGCTCCATCATGTTGTTGCAAACGGCAAGGTTTCATTCTTATTTATGGCTGAGTAATAGTCCAGTGTATACACACCACATCTTCTTTATCCATTCTTCAGTCAACAGACACTTGGTCTGTTTCCATAATTCAGCTATTGTAAATAATGCTGCTATAAACATAGGGGTGCGTGTCACCCTCTGAATTGGCAATCTTGTTTTTCTTTAGGTAAGTACCCAGCAATGCAATTGCTGGGTCCGAGGGTAGTTCTATGTTTAACTTTTGGAAGAACCTCCATACTGTTTTCCACAGGGTCATACCAGTTTGCATTCCCACTGACAGTGCACAAGGGTTTCTTTCTCTCCATGTCTTCGCCGACACTTGTTGTTTTGCTTTCTGGTTATTTTCTATATAAACATTTAGAGATTTTCCTTTCAAAACACTTGCCAAGGTTCATAATCGCTTTTTCAATCTGCTCATTTTCATCTCATTGCTGATTGTCAGTAGACTCTGTGTTCCTTGAGGGGAGGCTCTTGTCCACTCAAACTCTCTTGCTGTCACTTCTGTACTCAATTCTTCACACCTAACAATGAATGCATGTCGTTGCTTTTCTCAAGCTGTGATAAATATTCATTGGCAAGGATTTGTGATCACGCCCCTGAAAAATGCTAGCTGGCTGCTACGCTGGACGGAGAAATCCAGTATTCCTTATTCACGGTGCCTGGGACCGAGGTGCTTGGTAAATATTTGTTAAGGGCTGTGAGTAGAAGTGACGTCTGCAAATTCTCGGTCATGCCCTTGAAACAACAGGCTCTGCCTGCAGCTCTCCATTTATGTCTCCCCACTTAGCGGAAGTGTAGATGCAGTAGTAAACTATTTTGAGCCAGACAGACAAGGAAGTTGTCCCGGGCATGAAGTAGCAACAAGGAAGAAGAAATCTGGCGACAGATACTGTGGGACCGCCACACCAACCCCAGGCTTGGAGGGAAAATGAACTGCTCTCTCGTTTAAGCCAAAGCCATTCTGGTTCCTGCAATGGCTGGCAGAGCTGTATGCTGACAGATCCAGTGTCAGACACTCCTGGGAGGTGGTTCTTCTCCCCCCAAGGAGATATATCCAACCCCTGAGCCAAACTCTGACTCTGTCCTCCTCGTTTGTCCCCATAAAAGTGACAAGTGGGCCCACAGGATCCAGGGATCCTCCCCGAAGCACCACCTCCTTCCCTTTCTCTAAGCTTCCCCACTCTAATAATTTCCTTGTTGATAGTACTTCATTACTTTTTAAATTTTTATCTATTTTTGAGAGAGAGAGAGAGAGAGAGAGAGCTCACATGCACACAAGTGGGCAAGGGGCAGAGAGAAAGGAAGACAGAGGATCCGAAGCAGGCTCCGTGCTGACAGCAGAGAGCCGGAAACGGGGCTGGAACCCACAGACCGCGAGATCATGACCTGAGCCATAGTGGGACACTTAACTGACTGAGCCACCCAGGCGCCCCTCCTTGTTGATAGTACTTTAAAATTATCTCTTGCCCCCATTGGGTCCTCTCCAACACTTGGGATTGGACTTCATTCTACGAATATCAGAGAAGCTAAGAGGAAAGCAATGAGGGAAGGCAGCAATGAGAAGATTCTATGACAATCGGGTTCCAGAGCCAGAATTCCCAGACCTTCCCCAGAAATCTGTTTGAATCTGCCCTCCTGACACAGACTAGATAGTCAAGACCCAAGAGAATCTAGCATTCTCCAAATCGTTATGGCCTGAAAATGTCCAAGGCAGGCATCAGCAGGTCCCCTCCTTGACCGAAATGAAATCTTAATAAACCACCTGTAGCTACAATTATGCAACTTCCCGGAGAACCCGCCAACACCAACCATTTGTGAAATCCACACCAAAGAAACTAAAGGAAGTGACTTCTTGTATGAAATCGTTACTTATAAACCAGGAAAATGCTGAGGAACATCTGCCAAAAATAATAGTTTGAGGAGAGCAGGTCGGCTGCTGACCCATCTGACAATAATTAACGAGCAGGAGCTATTGTCTATTCAGGCCGCTCCAGGGTGGATATAATGAAGTCAGACCATTTTAGGAATAAGAAAAGGCTTAGTTTTCGGTCCCCTGTAATCCCCAGGGTTGGCCCACAGCTCACTTAATAATTGTATCAACACATGGAGAAACAAGACATAATGGTAACAAGAAATGGCAGCCATGTTTTGAGTGCTTCCTACATGGCCAGGTAAGAAGTCGTGTACTCTAAACATCATCTCATTACAGTTTCATAACAAAACTATGACTCCTAAACAAAACTACGACGTAGGTCCTATCCCCACATCTATCTGGGAGAGAACTGAGGCTTGGAAAAGCTAAACGACGTGCGGAAGTCCAGCTTACCAGCGAGGCATAAATTCAGGACTCAAAACCACTTCCATCTTTCTTCTTAACAGCTATGACAATTTTCCTCAAACTCCAGCCATTTGTGTATCTGATACACAATTTGTGCCATATCTGTGTAACAACTGTTATAAAGATAAGAAATACTTTTCTTTCAATCAGCCTTCCTTTTATTTTTACTCAGCTGAATTTATTTAAATGGAAGTGTTATATGAAAACCATAAAGGTAAAACACCAAGAATCATTTTCCTTAAATAGATAACCACCTTGCATCTACCACAATATAAACATAAAAGATGCTGTTAAATTCTACCTAGACTTAGCTGCTGATGAATGTGAGCCAGAAGTTTGTTCTTGCTTCGTTAGGTGGGGAGATGAACACATGAGAATGTGATGTTAAAGACCAAGTAAGACTTTCTCCCCAACCCAGACAGAAGGACCCAAAGACAATTCAATGGGCAACTCTTTCCCACTGTGTAGGAGTGTGTCAATGTTATTTAATGTGAGCAAATATACTCCCACACCATACTGAGTATCTTATTTTCTGTTTAAAAAATACCATATTATTCTCTGCTCTCATCCAAGAGTAATGTGCTGGGAACAGAGACTTAAACTCATGGACATATTTAAGAGTCTACACCAATTACCTAGAAACAATGTCAAACTCGCTCCTCTTGAAGCCCATTGCTAATTCCTGCTGATGGACTAAAATCTGAGAAAAGCAGTAAGAGTCAACATTAATCTATTTTTCTTCAAGAAGGATTTATCCATGAATTCATTGATGCATTTGTTCAATGAGTACTCACTGAGAGCCCTAAATGCTAGGAATAAAGTGGTGAGTAAGACCTTGTCCTGCCCTCACATGGCTTATGAAATATGAAAATGGTGTCACAGTAGCTAGTCTAGATGACAATGTTTATCTAACAGCAATGGAACCATCCTATACAAAGTCTTCCTGCTTCCGAAGGAGAACACTGGACTAAGAAATTAGACTGGCAGAGAGGTGCAGGAGGGATCATAATCAGCCTCTTCACTCCTTAAAACAGTGTTTAACTCCAAGTGAAAACAGTTAACTATCCTGGGTTTATTGGTTGGAAAGGAGCCAGCCTCCCAAATGTCTAGGACCTGAATTTCACCACTCAATTTACTTACTATCTTTCTTCCTCAACTGAGGGAGTCACAGAACCCTCTCACATCACCAGAAAAACAGTGGTGATCAACCAGTCGATGTCTGAGAATCAAAAAGACCTAGCCTCAAGACTTGGCTCTGTGGCCTCCTAATCTAAATGACTTAAGTGGCTTTTCCTCTCTAGGTTTCTTTAGAGAATAGAATCATAATAATAATTATCCAGTGGTTACTGTAAAGATTGGATGAAGCAATACACTGAGATACGACCGCCCCTACAAGACTTTATTGCAGCCTGAACCACCATCCATGTAGAAACGTATGTGCCAAGGCCCTGAGTTTCTACAGACATAAAATGTGAAAGGAAAAAGGCCCCCTGGGGTTCTTACCTCGGGGGCTCTGAAATGCCTTGCTCCTGGACATGAATCACGGTCCCCACTGAGCATGCTCCGGGGAGTCTTCTTGTGCAGGGATGTGCTGCCGCGGTCATGCTTCCTGTATTGATGCAGGTGCTACTCGTCATTCACTACACCAGTGATTCTCAAATAGGGACCATTTTGGTCCCAGGGGACATTTGTCAATGTCAGGAGATATTTTTGTTTGTCATGCTGTGGGATGTGGGTAGACGACAGGGACTGTGCTGAACAGCCTACGATGCACAGGACAGTCCCCACCATGGGAAGTTAGCACGATCACAATACCAATACCACTCCTGTTCTGGAATAAGGTGAACCGCACCAAACTAGTGCCTGGTGGTCAAGTAAACCCTTGCATTTCTAAGGCAGGACACCTGTGCCCTAAAGAAACCGGCTGATGCAAATAGGTTTAACAAGGACATTTCAAAGGGAAAGAAGAATCAGATGTGGGAAAGCTCGGTGAGAGTGAAGACGTAAGGCTCGGAGGAGGAGAGTGTACTTTCTTGAGTGTTCACTCTGCCAATCGAGAGAGCAGAAGACATTAGATTGTCCAGGCATTAGATTGGCCGCAAGCCGCTCCTTTCTGTGAAAACCCACAGAGGGACCTAAACTACCAGGGGTTACATATGACCAAAGATGTTAAAGAGTAGCCCTAAAATGTGATTCAATAAAATTTCACAGTTGTTTATTTATGGGGGGGAGGTCGGGCAAAGAGAGGGAGGGAGAAAAACCCAAGTGGAGCCCGATGCAGGGCTTGATCCCACAAACCTTGAGATCATGACCTGAGCCAAAACAGAGTCAGATGCTTAACTGAGTCACCCAGGCACCCCTAATATTTCACAATCTTTCAGGACCCTGCATGGGAAGTCAGTTGTGGGCCAAATACAGCTCATGCTCATCTGAATGACCTTGGAGGGTGAATCAATTCAACACAGCGAGAGAAGAACAAAACAAAAATGAGTACCAAGGTGGAGAGGCAGCCCGGAGCTGGACTGTGTTACCTCCACCTAGATAAATGGAGAGGACTCACAGCAGCAAGGATCCTGGGCTGCAGGAGAAGTCCTTGCAGCCATCGCTCAGCTGGAGAAGTTCCTCCTGCCTCTAAGTGTCTCTATCTATAGGCTGCTAAGTACGTCCCCTTATGATGCTGGTCTCAGGTGGGGTGAGATAAGACATGCGCAGTACGTGGTAAGGACGCCATTAAAGGCAGCCATGACAGTGGCCGGTTATGCAAAGTCCCAGCTTGGTTTCCAAATAGGCCTTGGGATGTAACCACAGTAGAATAATGACTGCCGGCTTCCAGCATTACTTCTGGTCTGACAGGTAAGTGGGCTTCCTTTCAGGTCTTATGCTCTGTACTTAAGCACTTCTGATTGAGGGAATGAGATCCAAGTCAGGATAAATCACAGATATGCAAACTTTCTATTTTCTGTATAATTCACAAGGCAGAATTTCCAGTGAAACTTTGGAGCTTATCCTTTTTTTTTTTTTTTTTTAAGGATAAGAAATGTTCTTGAAACAGAAGAAATTGTAGACAGCTCTCATTGCCTTCTGGGTAATCATGTCTTTAAAGTAAGCTCCTGAGGCTTATTATGAAACAAATTGCATCTTACTCATGTCCTTGGAGAGACGGTTTAGATGGATGGGTGTTGGATTGGAAGCTTCCAGAAGCCGATCTTGTTTCAAAGGAAAAGAATGTGCTTTCACTTTTTCATGGTGTACAGTGGATATTTTTATGCCCATTCCTGAGTCTTTCACGGGAACACCTAATGGCTATCTGCTGCCACAACAGTGAAGGAATTTTCCACTCTAATAACTGTGATGTCTCATCTTTATGAGGTGCAGAGGGAACGAGTGTTTCCCTGGAATTAGCAACTGTTAACCCATCTTCTCCTGGGAGCTCAAGGCTCAGCAGCAGCATTTAGCTGACATTTATTGAACCCCACCTGTGTCTGTGTAGCCCTGTTCTAGAACCTAGAGCTTCAGGGCCGTGGAAGTCACAGTTACATAGTCATGGTCACTGGAGTGGCCTCTAGGGAAGGGGGCGGGGACCAGGACCAGGATGGTGCTCAGTCAGGGTCTCAGCAGGAGAGGGGCGTGCACTCCAACTCCGCAGTGTAAGGAAAACTTATGAAAGGGACTGTCTACGCTGACTGAGGCGGTGTCCAGGCAAAGCCGTAAGTACATCTAGAATAGTGACAGTGGCAACCATTAACACCCCTAGGCCTGAAGGGACAAGAAGAGGAAGTGCCACCAGAACTGAGCAAGGTAACTGCATGGAGAGGAATACCAAGGGGACTTGTGGCCCTTTTTAAAGAGACAACCACCCCATGGATATGCCGCAGGGAGGGAGGTGGGGGAAACTCCCCAACACTTTCTCTTCCACCCTCTGATCTTCTTTGGTGCCCTTAACGGCCAAGCCCAACAGGAAACTGGAAGGCAGAGAGCCCATCGCTGCAGACCCCACGGCCAGCCTCCCAGGGCACCGAGCAGGCTGCTGGGGATGTGGGCCTAGATAGACAAATGAAAGGGGTCCAACCTGTGGTCCAGTATCTGTGATGTTTGACTTTATACAAGGAAGTTGCATTCAAGTGAAGAAGGTGAAGGACATGAGGGAGAAAGAGGAAAAGGAGGAAGAAAAGGCAAGGAAACAGGTAATGATATTCAGAGAAGGTGTGTCCTTGCAGCAAACACCAGTTGCTATGGGAACGCCAGGAGGAGTCCCTACCTTGGACTTGGGGAGCCAAGAAGGAACCCCGGAGCTTACACTTAAAGAGATGGTAAGAATTTGCCAGGTAAGAAGGTAGAGCATGGCACTGACCGAGGTCCATGAGTGAACCGAGGTGCTTGGAGGTCAAACTAAGTTTAGGGAGAAGCAAGAAGTAAGATTGGCGGAGGAAACAGAGCACCCAAAAGACCATTGGATGTAACAAAAAGAGCTTCATCCTAAAGCAAATGGGAGACATGGAAGAGAGTGACAAGAGTAAATTGGCAACTTTCATTTTTTTTCCTCCAGCTTTACTCCCAGGAAGTACATTCGATGCTGTCAACCTTTCAGCAAACACATACTTGTTTGTCCCTGTACTTGACAAAAAGAAAGCGTGTGTGGGAGATGGGTTTGTCTTTTTAATCCATGGCCAAGATCCAAAGGGCTCAAAAAAACAACACAGGTGGCTCTTGGGTTAGCTGAATGTTTCCATGAGAAAAGAAACTGCTGTCTACTAACCATGCACACCTGAGTAGAGATACCAACATTTCGAAAGGCAATCTGACACACCTTTGGCATTTAAGAAATGGAAGTCTTCGGCCTCGGCATCATGAGCCGAGCCCAGATTAATGACCTTTCAGACTATCGGCTCAAGGAATTAGAAATAGGTCAGCCTTGCAAAGAGTTTTAAGAAAGCATTGAACCACAGCAAATCAGACTTCTCCCTGGTTCCGCCCTCCCTCAAGCAGGTGGCCCTCCCTGCATCCTCAGAGCCTCCATTTCATCTGCTCCCTCCATTTAGAGGTTGGGAGAACAAATATAGACTGCCTGCAAAGACCCTACCTTTGGTGCAAAACAAAGGATGTACATAAATAGAAGCATGTTAATTCCTCATTGGGTTCATCATTTCCAGGCCACCAGTTCATGGAGGAGGGCCAATTTTCATAACTCATGTGAGTGTTCTTTGCATATTTGCTTTCTTTATGAGATGTGTTTTGCAATAAATGAATCATGCAATATAATGATCTGACAGATAAAATTCCCAGGTCATGGTTTGTTTTTATCTTTATCTTGGTAAAAATGCATTCTGCAATTGTGAGTTTGGAAATAGAAGCTGTCTTATCACACCCTGGCACTGATAACCACTGGCAGGATCCCCAAAATCCTAAAACAAACATGAACGTGATCCACTGGTTTAGTCTATACGTCTTTCAAAGGATGGGGGGTGGGGGGGGTAGGGCTGGAGGGAGACCGATCCTATGATTTTACCTTTTTCTGGATTTCCAAATCTTGTAAGATATTAACATCAGTCCCTTTCTTAATCAACAACAGACCTTCTCTAACTACACCCCACCCCCTTGCCCTCACTACACTAAATCTTTGCCAACACTGAGGTTCACATTTCTGCAAAGGACAGTTCTAAGGGAAACATGGCTTTGTTATAAGGGTTCTCCTCAGGATAGCTACCCCTTCTTGGGGCCAATGGCTCCTCCACTACTCTTCCATCTTGTTCTGGTGACGGCTGTTGGTCACATAGGTCCCTTCCCCTTCCTAAACACGTGAGTGAACAGTCTGAGCCAATGATCCCATCATATCCCCTGGCCACAGTAGTCGGTCCAGGGATGGCTTAACTCTAAGGCCAAGGCCAGTCAGAGAAGCAAGGGTAAGGCTAATACTGAGACTTCGGACTGAGTCAGTGCCCTTGATCCATGTACACTTGAAACCAGCTGCTCCATCCTTCCCATGGCTTGCTCTTTTTTTTTAATTTTTAAATTTAATTTATTGTAAGGTTGGTTTCCATATAACACCCAGTGCTCATCCCAACAAGCACCCTCCTCCATGCCCATCACCCATTTTCCCCTCTCCCCCACACCCCACCAACCCTCAGTTTGTTCTCAGTATTTAAGATTCTCTTATGGTTTGCCTTCCTCCCTCTCCTTAACTATTTCCCCCTTCCCTTCCCCTATGGTCCTCTGTTAAATTTCTCCTGTTCCTCCTAGGGGTGAAATCGTATGGTATCTGTCCTTCTCTGCCTGCCTTATTTCACTCAGCATAACACCCTTGAGTTCCATCCACGTTGCTGCAAATGGCCAGATTTCATTCTTTCTCATTGCCACGTAGTATTCCAGAGTATAGACAAACCACATCTTCTCAATTCATTCATCAGTTGATGGATGCTTAAAGAAGGCAATAAATGTCCCTCTTTTGCTTAGGACAGTTTGATTTTTCTATAACCTGTAAGTGAATGAGCCCTGATGAATATATCATGCTTGTCATGCTTTTTAGAAAATAAAATGATCAATTTTCTCTCTCTGTTAAATTTCTTTACCCATAAAATGCTCACAGAATATCACAGGTCCCTGGCCTGGCTGTGGAGATGAATGGAACTTCATCCCCTAGCCCCTTTTCAGCCATTAGCAACCACAGAGATGTACAAGGGCTTTATTTTTGATGCTGGAAGGAGAGAAAGTTAGAGGGAATGCCGTGACATCAACACCTCCCAACCCCATGGACTAGACTCGATCATCTCTGGCAAGAGCGATGAGCCCAGAAGCTCTACGACTTACCCCCATGAGAAATTGAGCAAAACCATGGACTGCCTCTTCACGCCCCAGGGCAACAAGTATGACAGATTCAGAGAGGCAGTGCTAGTGTTGGTGGTATGGTGGTTAGCAGAGCTGCCTTCCAGAGAGGCAGTGATACTCCCGCCCTCCGGATAGAAGCCAGGGCTGGCTCCATGGGCATGTGACCTGTGCACATATACCCCCCCGCAATTGGGGCCACCCCCTTTGATCAATGCCCTGCTGCTGCAATCTTGACATTTTAATCATGTTTATTGTTTGAAGAAAAAGCCGCACAAATTATGTAGCTGGTCCAGAGAGAACCGAGCACTTGTGCCATCACAGAGCTAATAAGGAGGGGCTTATACACAAAGGGCACGGATGCATCAGACAGGAATCATTCCTTCCACCGGTGGTGTAATGAGCAGATGCTAGTGCGTGAGGAAAGGGGAAGACCATGGGGACAGCCGCTGATGGAATTGGCCAAGACCTCCAGAAAGGCATTTTTGGTGGCTTCCTAGGAAGCACTGGGGAAAGACCCCCTGGGGTGGGGTAGGAAGAGGAAACTCTGATCGTACATTCAAGTTGGTGGGAGACTTTCTAAATGAAGGAACAAGATAAACACACCTCCTTAGGAAAAAGACATCATTAGGGGCAGATTGCCTGGGATAGGGAGATTGGAAATCAGATTGCCTGGGTCTCATTTCTGCTACTGCCTAGCTGTGTGACCTCGGCCAAATTACCTAACCTCTATGTATCTCATTTTCCTCATCTGTAAAATAAAGCTAACAATTGTGCCTATCTCATCATATTTTGTCAAAAGTCATATTAGCTAACATATGCAAAGCAGATAACATTGTGTCTGGCACAAAACAAATCTTCAGTAAAATTTGATGATGATGATTGTTCTGCATAGTTTAGGAATAAGCAGTGTAGTTCTGTGAATAACTAGATAATTAAAGAGTTAGGGATAAGGTATCTTTTACTGTGTGAGAAGCGGTGTTCTAAACCAGCAGTTCTCAAATTTTAGGTCTCAGGAAGCCTTTACACTTTTACAAATTATTTAGCTTCCTGAAGAACTGCTGATTGTATGGCTCATGTGATCAATATTTACCACAAGAGGAGTTAAAACCAAAAATTTTTACAAATACATATTTATCAATTCATGATAAAATCATCATACATTAATAATAATAAATAATAGAAAACCCATTCCATGTTAACATAAACACCCTATGCTTGTAAAAATGTAACTACAGTTCCAAAAACATTTTTGTAGCGAGAGGCACATTTTTTAAATATAATTTATTGTCAAGTTGGTTTCTATATAACACCCAGAGCTCATCCCCACAAGTTCCCTCCTCCATGCCCATCAATCACTTTCCCCTCCCCCACACCCCCATCCACCCTCAGTTTGTTCTCAGTATTTAAGAGTCTCTTATGATTTGTCTCCCTCCCTCTCTGTAACTTTATTTTCCCCTTCCCCTCCCTCATGGTCTTCCGTTAAGTCTCTCAAGATCCACATATGAGTGAAAACATAGGGTATCTGCCTTTCTATGCCTGACTTATTTCACTTAGCATAATACCATCCAGTTCCATCCACATCCCTGCAAATGGCCAGATTTCATTCTTTCTCATTGCCATGTAGTATTCCATTGTATATGCAAACCACATCTTCTTGATCCATTCGTCCGTTGATGGACACTTAAGCTCTTTCCATGATTTGGCTATTGTTGAAAGCGCCGCTATGAACATTGGGGTACATGTGCCCCTGCGCATCAACGCTCCTGTGTCCCATCGGTGAATTCCTAGCAGAGGCGCATTTTTAAAGTGTGGTTGCAGACTACCGCTACACTGTCATATCCCTCCCTGCACTCAGTCTGTTGTGATAGGCCGTTCTAGTTGAAGTAAGTATATGAGGAAAATCCAGTCACACACAAGTATGCAGTTTGAAAAGAGAAGACTATTTTAAGATTTTCAGATAACAATGGATGCTGTCCTCTAATACTACACCAAAACTCAACAGGTAATAAAGTCGATTGCAGTGTGAAATCAGAAAGCATTTCAGATTAACATTAAACATTAAAATCCATTTTTTTCTATCTTGCAGTTTGAACGAGTCTTTTACACATGCATGATTTTCCAATGTCATAAACTGGTCGTCTGGAAAACACAGACGTACCAAGTTGTAGAGTTATTCCAGAAACTGGTGCATTTCCTACCCCACCATCTCATCAGAAGTCGGTTAATCATCCAACTCTTGATTTCAGATAAGGTTATGATCTCACAGTTGGTGGCTTTTAGCCACACATTGGGCTGTGCACTGACAGCACAGAGCCTGCTTGGGATCTCTGCATCCCTTTCTCTCTGCCCTTCCTCTGCTCTCTCTTTCTCTCTCTCTCTCAAAAATAAATACAATTTTTTTAAGTACTGAAGTAAGAGAATGCTGCCAAGCTCAGAGTGGTGGCTTCAAGTTTTTCAAAATTCTAACGTTGGCTCAACAATAAAAATTTTATCATTGGCAACAAATATCATTAACTGTTATCCTTGCATGGGCAGCTCCTTTTGTTCATTAAAAAAAAAAAATCTGCTGGATCCTATAAATTGTCATTCATCTGTCCAGGTAAAAATGGTATTTCATGAAAACAATGGTGATGTCATCTCCCAGCTTAACCAAACAAGTGTTTTTCCTTAAAGATATTGTCCTAATTCATGACACAGCGGAAGTTCTTTATATATGCCTCCCATTTCATCACACAGAATATTAAAATGTCAAGATTTAATAAAATTAAGACACGTTACTCCTTCAAGGGTGCCCTTAAGTGAAACTGGCATCTGTTTTGTTTTTTCCCTGCAAGTACATTGTGGTGAAGACCAGGCTATGACCCCCCCGTGCAGTCATCTCACCACCTTGCTTCATGCTGAGTCTCCAGAAGACGTACCCACCTCTGCTCTCATGCCGTCAGTGCAAATGTCCACTCAGTGAGAAAGGTAGACAGCCTCTTTGGCACCATTTTGAAAAATACTTTCTCCTTTGTGGATTCTAGGTCTCTGGGATCAAACCACACTTTGAGAACTGCCCTTCTAAACGACCCCTCTCCCCCACATACACAATCATGGCAAGAACTCTGAGGCATAGATGTTATTATCCCTATTTTCCAGATAAGGAAACTGAGGCAAATTGAGGCTTGCTTCTGATTGTCACTGACAGGAAGGGACAAAATTCGGCTGAAGCATGGGCTCCCTGCCACTAGGGTGAAAAGAGGGTGTGATTTCATCTGCATCTTATTTCCAGCTTTCTGAGACATGTATCCTACAATAATGAGGGCAAAGGGAAAAGAATGTGAAGTCAGACAGACCAAAGAATAAAAAGAAAGATCAAAAAGAGGAAATTAGCTCTGATGAAAGATTACCATTTACCCAGGAGAGTAAGATATCTTCCCCCGCAAAGCGCACATTTAAAATTGCACTGATGTAAAGGACAATTTAGATTTTTTAAAAATCAGGTAATAGAATAATGACAAGTGTAAACTGAAAGCCTGGGAAGATACACTTGGGTCAACATCAGAGTTCAAGGGTAAGACGCTGAGGGCTGGGGCCGGTTCTCAGAGAGCAAAACATGCCTTGTTCTTTAAGAGCAATTTACCAGGACTTATCCAAGCCTGTAAGAGCAATCCCTTAAGACCATCTAATTTCCTTTCTTTCTAATTCCGTACTTAGCAGAGCAACCTTCTGATAATTAATTTGGTTTCTCAGGTAAGTCAATACCAGGAAAGAGACTGGTTGAATTACTGTGCCAGCTGTATCGCCTGCCCTAAATGAATAAATTGGTTTGTGGATTTATCAATCCACTCCCCAAGAGTTCAGTTTGCAAATACCACTTTTCCTAGGGTGTGCTGACATGTGACTTGTAGACCCGCAATGCTACGTGACCCAAGTGAGTCAGGGCTATTTTAAGACTGTCGTAACCCTGGACACTCTTACCATAGGGGGTCACCACCCCATGGTATACCCACTATGTTAAAACGTACACATTCCCCGGGGCCGCCATAGTGCACAACTCCAGTTGTGAATGGAGTTCCCTGGAATTGTGACAATTAGTGGCCCTACTTCTACTCCATAGTAAATATCATGTGTTTTGTCAAAAACAAATGGAGAGAATTTTCATAAGTTTGCTTATTTAGCTGTAAGTCACTTACTTGATTTACTTGTGGCCACAAGTTCCCGGCAATCATTACGTATAGCAGGAAATGGTAATCACCCCATGAATCCATTCTCTACTTCTTCATTCCCCAACCCGCAAGTTTTAGACGACGTGGAGTCATTTAGCTGAGGGCTTTCCTATACTTCTAAATGTGGTCAATTGGGTATGAGGAGTTGCGATGTGGGAGACTTCCGGATCACATTCCTTAGAACGGAAATGAGTTCATTTCTTTAATCCTCATTCCTTCTTGTAACTTGGAACTGCTTAGTCCAGCTCAACAAGGATGAGGCTTCAAAGGCTGGGAGAGCAACGAAATGGAAGGAACCCTGGATGGCGTCATGGAGCAGATTTGCCCCTGTCCCTGGACCACCCACCCCCCTTCACACTATTGCATGGGAGAGAGAAGTGAATGACTCTGCATTTGTTTTATTTGGGGATCTCTCTATTACATAGGCTTGTCTTTCACCCTGATTAATAGCAAGGGTTGCAGTGAAGTGAGAGAATGAAATTATACATTTTTATAATGAAGATGTTTATGATTGTTAAAGCCAGCATCCTTTCTGATATCTACCAGCCCTACGGTATCTGGCTCCAGCTCCTCTCTGACCTCATTTCCTATTGATAACCCCCCCCACACACACACACACCAATACACACTCTCGGGCACACTGGGCTCCTTGTTTCTCAACACGTCAGACATCCCCTTACCTCAGAATCTTTGCACTTACTGTCCCTTTCATGTGAACACCCTTCTCCATGACAACCCTACCCCGTGAAACTTGATAGCAAATTCCCTCAACAGGCTCCAGGCCTTTGTTCAAATGTCACCTTCTCAGTGAAGCCTTCCCTGACCACCTGACTGACAAGTATATTTACCTTGCCTCTCCCCAGGCCACCATGCACCCAGCTAGCCCTCCGTCACCTTATTTCTTCTGTGGGACTTACGAACATAAGACACATTTATTTTGCTTACTGTTTTTCTCCTTTCATCACAAGGGCAGGTATTTTTGTGTCTTGGTAGCTGTAATACACCCAGAACCAAAGAGAACCTAGTACATGCTTAGTAAATATTTGTTGAATAAAGAAACTAATCATTTTCAAGTTAACTTTTTTCTTTATACGTTAAACAGATTGTTTTTCGTTTTTTGTTTTTTGTTTTTTGTTTTTTTGTTTTTTTTTGCTTTCAGGTTTCAAATATTTTGGAGGCCCTTAAAAGGTGTACAGGCTGTAGGCACTGTGCACAGAGTGCCTAATGCATGGCGTAGACCAGAATGTGTGAGGGACGGGGGTGTCCCCAGCCCCCAGCTCCCCCCCACAGACACAGAGCCCTTGGCACAAGACGGCGGACACTGTGTGTGCACTTCTCACGGCCCCGGAATGCTAGTCATACTCTCTCAGCGTGACCTGCCCCAATCCTTTCTAGCCCCCCACTTTCTGCCACAGGCTTTTGCGGCTGTTTTGCCGCATGCAAGAGAACCAGGTCCCAGGAGTCTATACCCTTTCTAACTGGCTCTTGGCCAACGACCAACTGGAAAGGAATACAAAGGCCCAACCCTTTTGCCACCAGCTGGGAAAAGCTCTGAGGTGCAGTTTATACTCCAGAGTTTTCTGCCCCCATCAGGCAGATCAGGAGGCTGGGATTTGCCTGAGCTCACACATTGCTTGGCTTCTTTCTCTTCCCTGTCCAGCTCCCCTCCCCCCATCCCTTTATACCATTCTTCTGGGAACACACTCTCAATAAATCCCTTGCACATGAATCCTTGTCTCAGGTTCTGCTTCTAAGGAATCTGACCTAAGACACCCAAAACAGCCTCCTCCACACTCAGCTGCCTGACTTTCCTAAGAGAAAAGCCACACTGGCCACAGCTGGGCAGCAACGGCCCTCCAGTCGTGGCTGAAGCAGCATGCACGATGCTTCGTCGTGCTCCTCACGGCACTGACGACGGGCACGGCCACCGCCACGCAGATCCCCCGGGAAGTGGGAGAAATTACTGGATGCAGCAGGGAACGAAAATGACCGCATGATGCTCAGAAGCCCAGAGGTTAGAGAGCAATGCCAAAATACTGAGAAATGGGTCCAAGCTCAACTCACCTACAGATTTGTTATATGACCCTAGATGAGGCTCCGTGTGACAAATTCCAGCTATGCCACCCTCCAGTATCAAGACTGGGTTGAGCTTTTGATTCTTCCAAAGAAAATGTACCACGGCAGTGCTCTTGTTTCCAGCCTGCTTGTTTGAATTAGAGCTTTGCAGCATTTTAGTTATGGTATCTCTGGGGAGGAGTGAATATGTCAGTGTAATTAACTCATCTGATGAGAGAGGTCTTGTTTATTTCCCCTACAGAATAACAGGTGGTGGCTGAGCTCCGATACATTAGGGTGATATGAAATGCATTTAGCATAAATCATATTAAGTAAATAGGGAGACAAAATGATTTCAAGGTACATTTTTTATTGTTTTAAATTAAGTTTTGCAAATGAACAGCTGCATACCAAAAAGCCACAAAGCTGCTACCCACCTCCAATCTGCTCTTCTGAGAAAGAGTTAGTGACACGCTCAAGTTCAACCCCCTACGACTCATAGAAGCTTGAGTATTGTTTTCAAATTAGGAACCAAACCATCACTTGAGTATTGTTATCAAATTAGGAACCAAACCATCTCTGGCTTTCAGAGAACCCTCTTTGCGCATGGGTAAGAGCGGTCTAATCAATTCGGGAAATCAGTTAAAACAATCTTACACAATTCATTTGGCAAAATCCACAATGACAGTCATTTATTTAACATGTGGGAGCAACACCATGTGCTGGTGACGAAGTAAATAAGGACAAATAAGACAGTCTTTGCCACCGAGAGCTCACCGCCTAAAGAAGTATGGTAGACAATGAGGTGTTTTCAGGGATTATAATGGCAAAGCATATTCTTTCTCTCTACGAAAACTTCAGAAATTTCAAAACGTGATTTTTTTTTATTTGCAGTTAAATGAATCCCAATAGTGGAAAGTAGAAAAAGGAGTGGCCGCCACCCAGAAATGGTGCAGAACTCCTGAATGTTGGATTTGCTCTGAGCTTCCGGAAGTCAGATAGGAGGAAATGGGAGGGGAAGGGGCAGGGGGTGTGCAGGGAGTGGCAGGGACAAGTCCAGCCTCAAAGTCTGCAACCAGGAAGAGCAAGGAGGCCTGCAACATGCTGAGTATTGGCCCCAAACATACGAGCTCCTCGTCCCTGGAACCTGGTTCCTTATGCTGGAAAGAAAAATGCACAGAATGCAGATATAGGGTTAAACGGATGGAGAGATTAACTGGGATTATCCGCCAGCCCTAATGCCATCAAAATGTCCTTACAAGAAAGAGGCAGAGAGAGATCTCTCACACCCACAAGAGAAGACAGTGTGACCCCAGAGGCCAACACTAGAGAATACAGACTCACAATTTCTCTTATTCCGCAAGAAGGAATTCTAGAAGGAGAAGTTATAAAACTAATAATAATACAACACAATCTCCTAGAGCTGAAGAAAGAAGAAAAAGTCTTTCAAATGCATGGACCTTTGAACATCAAGCAAGATAAAAACTAATAATACTAAAATAAAAGCCCTCCCCTATCCACATTATGGGGAAATTTCAGGACAAAAGATAAAAATGTAGGAAGCTGAAAATCTACCATAGAGCTAAAATAGCCTACCTAAATTATCAGAATTCTGATTCTTGTTGGAGTTCACTGATAACCTTGTAGACTAGAAGACAGGATCTGGTGCCCAAAGCCTGAATTCAAATTCTGCTAACACCATCGACAACCCGGTGGGGAGTGTGCGACAGAACCAAGAGCTTAAGAGTCTGTCCCCACCGGGCTTCAATGCTATTGAAGAGGCCAGCTATTCAAAAACAGGTAGGTTAGTAGACCTAAGTAAACTTCCTTACCATTAGTTAGGGCATGCCTCAACTCTACAGCGCCCCCCGTGGTCATCGTCCCTGAGAGCACGTTGAAGCCGAGTAATAAATACAGGAAGTGCAAAAAGTGTCCTCGTAAATCACGGATTGCATGGTTTGAATTTGATCTGATATAAAGACACATTTCGTTGCTCAGGAGTGAAAAGGAATGAAAAGAGAGCTTGAATTTGGTCTGGTACAAAGACTTATTTTCTTGCTCAGGAGTGAAAAGAAATGAAAACTCAATGTCCAGAATAACCCAGATTCCCTAGTTCGCTTAGGGAAATCTGTCACAGCTGGGACCACATTCCCAAGACCAGGGGCTGGCTTTGGCCATCTCTGCAGACTCCAGCTTGGGCTCCACAGCCTGGGAGGGCGTGACTTGTCAAAGTCCTCTCCAGCCTCTGCGCTCATATACCCGCCTGATTCACCCGCGTGCATCAGCTGACTGGCCCAGGAACGTACTCGAATTTGCAACCTCTGCCATAAACAAGAGACCTCCAGTAGCCAATTTGGGGCTTGCAGGAGTGAGGTTTCTCCTCTCCACCGAGTTGGAACCCCCAGGGCTCAAGAGACCGGGGTCCTCAGTCCATAATGGGCATGTCATATAATCACACTGTAGTACATTATCATTTCATTTAAAAGGAGTGACTGCTGGAATTACATTTCCCATGTAAAACAATAACACAATTCCCAGTTGATCAGCAAATAAATAAGAGAAAACAGCTTTGTAATTATTTCAACAGTGCTCTGTTTCAAAAAAAAAAAAAAAACATCAAATGCTGTGTCAAGAGAGAGCACTAAGCAGCAAGCACTGGGCAAACATTTTACCTGAGTTGAGCCCAGCACCTGCTACTCTGAGGACGACTTCTATAATGAAAAGCTGTCATTTGCAAATGACTCATCACGTGAAAATTCTGCTGTAGGTGTCAGAGATGCACGTGGTGCGTGTGAGAAAGAAATTAATCAATATGAAGATGCAGATCAGCAGTCTATCACAGCCACGCTGTTTGATAATAATGAAACGGAGGGTGGGGGAATAGACAGGGCTCAAGAAACTCACAAAAGTGCAGGATACGCCAGTGGTAATCATGAATTAGTAACTATTGCTAGAAACGGAACAAACAGGAGTTCAGACAAAGGAAAAACTATTATCAGCAAACAACCGCATCCATCCCTCCATCGCTAGTCACAGCCCCCAATATCTCTCGCCTAAATTGTGACAGTGAATGGCGCGCTAACCCACTCCCCACAATACGTGACCCTCCCAGCAGCCAGAACAGTGCTCTTACAACACAGTTCACATTGAGCGACCTACACCTCTAATCAGACTCTTCTGCTCGCATCCGTCTCACTTGTTCATGAAAGCCCCCATCCCCACGTGACCTATGGAACCTGAATGGCTGGGTCCCCCAAAACCTGTCTCTCCTTCACTTCCTCCAGGCCCATCAACTAGATGCAGTTTTCAAAACCCCAGGCGTGACAGGTGCCATTCCATCCTTCTGCAACTGGCTTCTTTCAGGCAACCCAGAACTTGCTCCTCACTTCCTTCCCGTCTTCCTTCAAAGGCCTCCTCTCTGCACAGCTCTCCCTGGCCAGCCTGACAGCAACGACCACTCCCTTCCCTTCCTTCTTAGCCTGTGACCCTCTCAAATACAAACATTTGAGTCAAGCATCTGGTGTATTGTCTATCTCCCTGGTTAGATCACAGACTCCAGGAGATCAGAAATATTTGCCTATGTTGTTCTCTGTTGTAGACCAGATACCAGGAGAGTGTCTGGGATGTAGAAGGTGCTCAAGAAAGATTTGTTGAATCTATGATGCTAATACAGAGAGAAGCAAGAAAACAATGATAACAAGTCGCAAAAAGGATTGGGTAAATTTACCATCCCCCAAATAGCCCCCTCCCTTTCCGTGAGGATCCACACCAATCTCCTCCCAATGGAACAGATCAAATAGAGGTTCTGGAAACATGAGCTTCAAGAACGTGTCTGGAATGGTGACCCTCGCCAATTTTTCCTCTACAGCAGCATTTGGTGAATCCTAGCCTAAAATCAGCAGTCTTTTTCTCTCTCCCTCCTTCATCAAGAATGAAAATGGTTTGATTTGTAATTCCATTTGACAAACACTTATTTGCTGAATTGAATTTGCAAGGACGCTCAGGCTTCAGTGTGGCAGGAAGAGAAAATTATTACTTAGTCTTAGAAGGAGTTTTTATTCCACTCATTTGTGAAGATTAACAATAAATATTAGGCATCAGTCTGATTGTGTAGTATTTGCACACATCTTCTGTAAACACCATTGATGGCAGAGCCCCTGGGAGACTCAGTCGGTTAAGCGTTTGACTTCAGCTCAGGTCATGATCTCATCATTTGTGGGTTCGAGCCCCACCTAGGACTCTGCTATAGCGCAGAACCCACTTCAGATCCTGTCTCCATCTCTCTCTTCCCTTCCCTTACTCTCTCTCTCAAAAAAAAAAAATTGATGATAATTTGGCAATATAGGATGCTCTTCTGCAAAACTACAACAAGACCAAAAGTTAAGAACCAGAAAATGGTGCCTTTGCAGGAGTCCATTCTCCCAATGAACTGCCTGCTTCTGGGCAAGCCCTCCTCCTTTATCTGGAAAACCAAGCCTCTTGCAGAGCATATCGATGCTTCAAGACATGAGCCGAAGGAGGGGCCACAGGAGCTGATTCACCTGAGAAAGCCATACTAAATTGGTAAGCATAATTTGCATTATCCTTTCTCCTTCCCTCAGTTTAGAGGAGATATCTTAAAGATTGAGGAACCTTCCTCATACATCATCACATTTGTGATGGAGCACATTGTGTTTGCAATTTCTCAACAGCAGCACTGTCGAAATTTGGGGCTGGAAAATTCTATGTTGTGTGTGTTTGGGGGGTGGAGGTTGTGTTTCTGTTCCTTATAAGATGTTGAGCATCATCCATGACCTCTACCCATTAGATGCTAGTAGCACTACCTCCCACTGAATCAAAAGTGTCTCCAGACACTTCCAAATGGTCCCCAGAGGGCAGACTCATCCCCAGCCAAGAATTACGGTCATAGAATGATCTTTCCACAAATTGAATTATATTTTCATCACCTACGGTTAAAAATAATATATGATTAAGTCCTATACATGTATCACCATGGTATGTTTTATGGCCATTTCTTTTTCTCCTTCTGTATTGCTTCCACCATATTTCAGGCTCTTAGGAGCTCAGTCTTAATCAGAGAGAACATTTGATTGCAAGCAATAGAAATCCAACCCACTTTGACCAAGTTAAAAAATATAGGTCTTAAGTCTGCAGATAAATTTCTAGACCAAAGAAAACAGAGTGAGGATTTCTAGGATATACAAGTGGTCAATCTCCTTCTCTCCCCCTCTCTTTTCTCTTCATCCCTGCCCCCCCCCCCGCCCACATCCCTCCCCCTTCCACACAGCAGCAAGAAAGAGTCTTTAAAGCATCATCCCTCCTGGCTTTTGTCTGCCTACAGTGTCTTTTCCCCACATGTCTCTGTGGCGTGTCCCTTCGCCTCATTCAAGTTCCTGCTCAGGTAGGACCTCTGAGAGAGGCCTTCCTTGGCTAATCTATCTAAAACAGCAAAACTCCCTCCCATGATTCTCTGTGTCCTTATTCTGCTACCCTTTCTTCATAGCTCTTAACTGTACAACATAATTCCAAGTAGTGTTATTTATTGTCTCTCCCCCACATCTATAAAGCAAACACCAGGAGGTGAGGCAATTTCACTCCCACATCCTCAAAGCCTAGAATCCTCAAAGGGTGGACTTCCTGAATCAATACATGTTTTCAGTCAACGTTTGTCAAGTGAGTGGATGGATTCTTCCTTCTCTGAAGACATTCTTACAGGCAGAGCCTCAAGGAAATCCCAAAGTGTATGACCCTGACTTGCTAAGAACCCCCAGTTTGGGCTCTTCACCAGTTAACTAATCCAGTCTCTGTGTCATTCTGAATTTGGGAAGAAAAAACTACCTGATCTCATTATCTTGTTTGGGTGCCCACTCCTTGTCCAAACAGATGTCATAAGAAACCAGGCTGCTAGGGATAAATCTTCTAAGTCACACGTAAAGTAGATTATCTAAGATTGGGGTGTGAATCGGTCAAGATTATGTAATTTTAGGTATTAGAGATTTCAGCTGCCTCACTGTCATTACTCCGAGAGCTTCCCGACTTTCTTGGGGATTCAGAAAATGAAGCTCTTGCACAGAACCTAAAACTTAAGTCGTGCTGGCAAGATAGAATGGCTAAAGAAACACGCAGGCCAAAGACCACAGCAAGTGGGTGCTTACTTCCACCACGACTGCCACCACCCCTGGATCATTAATAGGAGTTTTAATCATGAGATCAAAGAAAGATTCCAAGACTAAAGTCAAAAGAGTCTAATTAAGGAGAAGAATGTAAATTATTCTCCAATTCCAAGCAAGCAAGTAGAAAGTATGTCCAAACTTGAAATCAGACATGGTCTAGGCTGCAGTGTGAATGGGTGTACATCTAGGAATGGGCTGTGGGGAGGGAAAGGAATATTGACCCGCCAATACCCAAGAAGAAAGAAAGACTTAAGCATGTGGATTGAGCACAAAGAAATGGGTAAGAAATGAAATCCTTCCCTAATATTTGATAAGAAAGTCTTTCACAAGAGAGTGAGCAGAACAGGGTGCGTTGGCCACAATTTAATCGTAATCAAACTCTGAGCATCAGAAAGGATGTCTGCAGATGTCCTATATGCCTTTTCTGAGAGAGTATGAGAAGGTATGCGATGGCTCTTGAACAAAAGGCTGATCTCAGCAGGAGGCAGTAATGTAGCTGGGCAGAGGCCCAGGGGACTTCTCATGGTCCTAATAATCAGCTCCCATCATGAGTTAATCCATCATATAGGCTATTTCCACATTAATGTTATTAAAATGACACTTACAGCATGTCATTCCTTTGTTCAGAAGCCCTCAATGACTCATTGATGCCTACTGGATGAAGTACAAATGTCTCAACTCTGCACTTACAATCTTCCATGATTTACACTGAAGAGTTTATTGTCCAAACTGAAGAGTTTATTGTCCAAGAGCCAACGAATGCAAGACTGAGGGTTATGGGTTACACTGCGTCTCCCCAAAAAGATATGTTGAAGTCTTAAACCTCTGTGCCTCAGAATTTGACCTTACTTGGAAATAAGGTCTTTTACAGATTTAACCAAGTTAAAATGAGGTCATCAAGAATGGACTATAGTCCAGTACAACTGGTATCCTTATGGAAAAGGCAAATTTGGGCACTGGGAAGACACACAGGGAGAAGATGGCCATGTGCTAAAGGGAGGCAAAAGTTGGACTGATGTACCTACCGACCCACGTAACAGCAAGGACTATCAGAAGTTGAAGAGGCCAGGAAGCATTCTCTCCTGGAGTCACCTGAGGGAGCCTGGCCTGGTTAAGACCTTCATTTCGTGCTCACAGTCTCCAGAGGACTGATATAATTCATTTCTGTTGTATTAAGCCACCCAGTGTGTGCTACGTTGTCACAACAGCCATAGAAACTAATACCCGGAGGAAGTGGTGAGATAGGAATTTTGCTTCATGGCACATGGCAAGAAGGGACCAGTTCTCTCATTTTGCCTGGGATGGAGAATCTTTCGCAAAGACTTTCAGTACTAAAACTGGGAAAGTCTGAGCACAGTGAAATGAATTGGTCACCTTGTACCACAGCTCCCTCAGCAAGGCAGAATCTCAGAGAGGAAGCAGGCCAGTGCAGGACAAACCAGGAACCTCTTTTTGAGAGTCAAGTTAGAGAGGACGGTCAATGCAGAACTGTGTGGCTTCAACCAAGGCACAGCGACAAAAAAAGGGGGGGGAGGAGGGACAAAGAGACACAACAGTTAAATTTAACATGAAGGTCCCACAAATTAAGATTAGAAAATTCATCCCCACAGGCGCTGAAGCAGGAGAGAGATCAGGGAGATGGTGAGAACAAGAAAATGCCCCCTATCTGACTTCCCTGGGACAGACTCGCCACACCTTCCCCAACACTATTTTTTTCAATTTATTTTTGTTTATAAATAGGCCGAAAGATAATACATTTTAATATGAAGTTTTTTTCTTATTAGGGTTGAGCACCGTGTAATGTTTATTAGCCTTTTGTATTTCCTCTTGTATAAATGGAATATTTGGGTTTTGGCCCACTTTTCTCCTTAGACCTTAGTCTTTAAAAATTGGTTTGCATGAACTCTTCAACAGTAAATATATTTACACCTTTTGAGCCATATATGTTGCACATGTATACCCATGTTTATAGTGTGCCTTTTAATAGGCTTTATGTTACTTTCTAAAGTATAGAAATTTGGAGGAGGGGGGAGCCTGGATGGCTCAGTCGGTTAAATGACTGACTCTTGATTTCGGCTCAGGTCATGATCTCATGTTTCATAGCACTGGACCCCACATAGAGCTCTTCACTCACAGGATGGAGCCTGCTTGGGATTCTTTCTCTCCCCTCTCTCTCTGTCCCTTCCCTGTTCATGCTCTAAATAAATAAATAAATATTTAAAAATATAGAGAAAAATTGATTTAAATTGTTAATGGATTCTTTGTGATTTCAATAATTTTTTTTAAAGTTTAGATAGTCCTTGCCCAGAGAACAAATTAAAATTGTTTTTAATTTTTTAATAGAAAATGTTAATATTTTATCTCTAGAAATAGGGACACATTGGGTTAAATACTTATCTTTCCATTTCATTATAAAAAGTCACATCATCTTTACGTGTTCTGTTAAATGGCTCTCCTTCTTCCTTCCTGGGTCTGGCGAAACCCAAACCAGGGCCCAGAATATAGCACAGAGTTTAAGAAGGCCTCAATCTCAGAACATGAAAGGATAGAAGGATCATGTAGCTAATTAACTAATTTAGCATATTTGAAAACATGAAAGCAACCCTGAAATCATGAAGAACAGCAGATGGATGGAATGTTGGGAAAAATAAGGAAGGAAGGAAGATAAAGAACCTACTTTCAGAAACCATATATATTTCACACTTTTGGTAAGTGATACTTCTGGCTAGAAGACAGTGAAGGTAAGGTGTCTCAAAATGCAGAGTCAAGCTTCATCGTGGAATACTTTATCCCTTGATAAAGTATCCGTGCTTTATCCCTTCCTTCCTTACTTGAAGTATGTGGATGAGGCAGCAAAATTCAAGCCTCCTACGGACTGCAGCTGCCTTCTGTCTTTCTGCGCCTAATATCTGGGTGACATGGATTTGAGAAACAGGCTATGAGTTTCCCTTCCATTCTTCCTCCACGTACATAACTTCCTCCTTCCTTGCATGGCTTCCGCCTTTGATGTTAGAGCTTAAGGGCTCCTGAGACTCTCTACCCCAGATACCCTTGAAAGTTCACCTTTTAAAAAATAAATGATTAGGGGTGCCTAGGTGGCTCAGTCAGTTAAGCATCTGATTTCTGCTCAGGTCACAATCTCATGGTTTGTGAGTTCGAGTCCCACATCAGGCTCTGTGCTGACAGCTCAGAGCCTGGAGCCTGCTTGGGATACTGTGTCTTCCTCTCTTGGCCCCTCCCTTGCTCACACCCTGTCTCTCTGTCTCTCAAAAATAAACATTGGCACAAAAACAGATCAATGGAACAGAATAGAGAACCCAGAAATAGACCCACAAACATATGGCCAACTCATCTTTGATGAAGCAGGAAAGAATATCCAGTGGAATAATGACAGTCTCTTCAGTAAGTGGTGCTGGGAGAAAAATGAACCGGGGCTGCTCTCTTACATCATACACAAAGATAAACTCAAAATGGATGAAAGACCTAAATGTAAGACAGGAAGCCGTCAAAATCCTTGAGGAGAAAGCAGGCAAAAACCTCTCTGACCTTGGCCACAGCAACTTATTACTCAACACATCTCTGGAGGCAAGGGAAACCAAAGCAAAAATGAACTATTGGGACCTCATGAAAATAAAAAGCTTCTGCACAGTGAAGGAAACAATCAGCAAAGCTAAAAGGCAACCAACAGGATGGGAGAAGATATTTGCAAACAACATATCAGATAAAGGGTTAGTATTCAAAACCTATAAAAAACTTATCAAGCTCAACACCCAAAAAACAAATAATCCAGTGAAGAAATGGGCAAAAGACATGGACAGACACTTTTCCACAGAAGACATCCAGGTGGCCAACAGACACATGAAAAAAATCCTCAACATCCCTCATCATCTGGGAAATACAAATCAAAACCGCAATGAGATACCACCTGTCACAGTGGCTAACATTAACAACTCAGGCAACAGCAGATGTTGGCGAGGATGCAGAGAAAGAGTTCTCTTTTGCACTGCTGCTGGGAATGCAAACTGGTGCAGCCCCTCTGGAAAACAGTATGAAGTTTCCTCAAAAAATTAAAAATAGAACTACCCTACGACCCAGCAATCATACTACTAGGGATACAGGTATGCTATTTCAAAGGGGCACATGCACCCCAATATTTACAGCTGTGCTATCAACAATAGCCAAAGTATGGAAAAAACCCAAATGAATGGATGAAGAAGATGTGATATATATATATATATAATATATATACAACACACACACACACACACACTATACGATGGAGTATTACTCAACAGTCAAAAAGGATGAAATCTTGCCATTTGCAACTATGTGGATGGAACTAGAGGGTATTATTCTAAGCAAAATTAGCCAGTCAGAGAAAGACAAATATCATATGACTTCACTTATATGAGGACTTTATGATGGAAAACAGATGAACATAAGAGAAGGGAAGCAAAAATAATATGAAAACAGGGAGGGGGACAAAACATAAGAGACTCTTAAATATGGAGAACAAACAGAGGGTTCCTGGAGGGGTTGTGGGGGGAGAATGGGCTACATGGGTGAGGGGCATTAAGGAATCTACTCCTGAAATCATTGTTGCACTATATGATAATTAACTTGGATATAAACTTTTTTAAAAATAAATCAATCAATAAACATTAAAAATAAATAAATAAGGAATGAGTATATAACATATTTTATGTATATAATTTATACTTACGTATTATTTACATGTACCGTATTGATGAGTTTGATGTGTTATATGTTCAAGATCTAGGAATGTGGCTCATGTTCTTTTATTTCTTATTAAATTCACCTGAAAATAACTCTTGTGTATACATTTTTTTTCTCAATAAGGTGTGTTTTCTTATGCACCCTCAGCATCTATCAAGGACGAAATAATTAATACCCGTTATAAAACTTCTTTCTATACTATAAATAGCCTTATCTTGTAAAACAACTGTAGCATATAGTTAAAGACCAAATCCCTCTCGTTTATTTTTCTCTATAACATAACCTTGGCATACATCGCAATCTCATACATTTATGAAGCACTCTGTGCCAGTACTCTGTTAGGTGCTGGGAATTTGAGTTAATAAGATGCGCGTGGTCCCTACTATCAGGAAGCTCAGTTTGGAATGTGTTTTAAGGAACCTTCCCTTTTCTGGCCTAGCTGTTCCTGCCTAACTGTACTACTTAGTTTAGGGACAGAAATGGCCCACAGGCTCCTAGAAAATTTGGTGTGGAATAAAAAAAATCTCACCTCTATTGTTTCCTGGCAGGAAGGAGTGGTGTAGAATAACTCTACTCTCGTAAGCTACCATTTCCAAGGAAGATGCAAGACTTTTCTGATATTGTCAACACCTTGTTGATTAACTTTCTTTGGAAGAGCATCTATAACAACTAACCAATAACAGGGCCAAATCTCCTACTACTGACTCTTCGGTTGATTGAAGCTTAAAAAAAAAAAAAAGCAACTTATGTTTATGTAATTTTTAACAACTACCAGAACAAATCCTGAGTCAGTGTTTGACAATCCAAATCCCTTTAAAGGCCTCATAGGGATTGCAAGTTGTTTATTGATCAAATCCTTGTGTTTGGCAAATTACTTTCTCTATGAAATTGCGGGAAGATAGTCCAACAGTATGAATGAGTTCGTTTTTTCTTCCAAGGCCAATAACAAAAAAATTTATGCAGAAGAATTACATGTGAATCAGCAAGCAGGACTGTGAGACTTATCTTTGGGGGAGAAAAATCTAAATATTTGTCCAATTGAAAGTAGTCACACTGGTCTCCTGTTAAGAAAAAAAGTAAACAAGAGATACACTACACTAATCCAAAAAAATGTATGGCTTGAAAAAGAAGATTTAAAATGTTCTCCAAGAAAAGGAAAATATGAAATTTTGAAAAATATTTTTAATGTTTATTTATTTATTTTGAGAGAGAGAGAGAGAGAGAGAGAGAGAGAGCAAGAGTAGAGGGGCAAAGAGAGAGGAGGAGAGAATCCCAAGCAGGCTCTGTGCTGACTGCACAGAGCCTGACACAAGGCTTGAACTCACAAGCAGGGAGATCGTGGCCTGAGCCCCAATCAAGAGTTGGACATTTAAATGACTGAGTCACCCAGGCACCCCCAAAATATGAAGATTTTTACCTATCTTTTCTTTAAACTGATAACATACAGTGAAATTACACATTTGTAGACATTTACAATGTGAACATTGGACAATTCTTCATTAACTATTATTTTCAGGCAGAAACAATACCAAATACCAAATAATCAACGACCTACATAGCACCAGCACCAACCAATCAGAGCAGGCCTGCCTTTGTGCAGGCATTAACCCTTTAGCTGCTTAACCACTAGGGGGTCTTAGGGTAGAGATGTAGGTGGCCAGGAGAGTGACTGGGGGGGGGCATTTAAAGGGGCTTAGATAACTATAAGGAGCCATATACAAACTGATACAGCAATGCTAGTCATCTCTGCTGAATATCAACTCTAAGTTCAAGGTCAAACCCTGTTACAAACAATGTTATGGAACCATCCAAATTCTTTGGCTGTGATATTTTGCCTTAAGAGATTCTATTATTACTGTAACCCTAATTACACACTTTTGGTTTAAAGAGGACAGAAAGGAAACAACTGGGGTGCAGCCCCTTTAAACGTCAATGAGGAAATTGACCTTAGGAAACCGGAGAGGAAGGTTAATGCTGCTTGTCAATACACCTCTGCTGTTCTCAAGGTCTTAATCGTTTTGGTGTGCTGCATTTGGTTTGGATGGTGTATTTGGTCAGGGATCTTCAAAGAAGCATGAACCAATGGAATAAAAACAAAGAGAGAACTTTATTTTCAGTTCACATGATAGTAGGGACTGGCAATTCCAAAATTGCAGAGCAGGCTCGCAGGATATTCAAGTAAGAGTTGATGTTGTAGCCTGGAGTCCGACTCTGAAGGGCATGCCATCAGGCAAGAAACTCAGAAGATGGGGTTTCTATGTTGCAGTTTTAATACAGAATGACTCCTCCCTTGAGAAACTTCCGTCTTGGCTTTTAAGGCCTTTGACTGATTGGATGAGGCCCACCAACATGATAGAGGGTAATCTGGTTTACTTAAAGTCAACTGATCATAAACGGTAACCACATCCACAAACATAGGTGCTAGGAATTCACAGCAACATCCAGACTAGTATTTGACCAAACAACTGGGCACCATAGCATAGCGAGGCTGACACACAAAATTAACCACCACAGATGTCCCGTTTGGAATCTCAATAGCAGGCAGGGTGACAGAGATGCTACCTTATGGCAAAATCAAAAGGCCATGACTAATTCAGTATCTTTAAGCATGTGCTCTCCTCCAGGACCTGGGCCAAGGACGCCTCTCATTTATACCTCATGAGAGCCCGATGGGATCAATATCTTTATTATTCTACTTTGCACATGATCAGACAATGGTTTAGAGAGATTAGGTTGCTTGCTGTATTTGTTTATTATTATTACTGTAACAAATTAATACAAACTTAATGGCTTAAAACAATACAAATTTATCTTACAGTTCTGGAAGCCAAGAGTCTGAAATGGGCCCTACTAGGCCAGAATCAATATGTCAGCAGGGCTCCACTCAGGCTCTGGAAGAGAATCTGTTTCTTACCTCACTCACCTTCTGGAGATTGTGTGTACCCCATAGCTTGTAGCCTCTTCCTCCACCCTCAAAGCCCACAACATAGCATCTTCCAGTCTCTTTCTCTGACTATGACCCCCTGCTTGTGATGATATTGGGCCCACCCACATAATCTAGGTTCATATTCCACCTCATGAGTCTGAATCCTATCTGCAAAGCCCATGCTGCCAGGTAAGGGGACATATTTACAAGGTTTAGAGATTAGAGCGCCAGCATCTTTGAGGGAGCCATTACTCTGTCCCCACACTTGCTTAATCCCATAAAGCTAAGAGTGCTGGAGACTGGATCCAAAACCAATTCTATCTGACCCCAGAGCCTATACTCTGGACTATGGTGGTAATTCATCTCTCAAAAATAGCCCACAAACAGAATTTAGGTCATCAGGGTGATTGCTTCTTTCATGACTGGGAGCAGGGACCATCAAAAGCATTGGTCATAGAGAATTGTAGACAGGTTAACAAAGTACTGCTCAATAAGTTATCCAAAGGCACATGAAAATGCTTTGTTATAAAGAATGTTTCCGTATCAAGGGATTATACTTTCATGACCAATTGAAAAAGGTGCATTCTGCAGGCTTTCAACATTAAACTGAAGCTTCTCTGATCACATAGATTAGCTATGAAGCCAAATTTGGAAGCAATTGAATTAAAAAGTGTTTTTGCCAGAAGAGAGAAAGGAGACAAATAAGGACACGTTAATGCCACAGCGATGGCCATTGTCCTCACACAAAACACCCCAAAAATCTCAAGGATCAGTTTTTAAACTTGACCAACTCTAAGAAGCCACATGGATAAAATGGGGTTTGGAGGCTTTGAAAAATAAAGCTTGGAATCTCCAGGCTTGTGACAGAAAGAAGATGGATTTATTCATTTGGATGAGAGGGAGTTTGAAACAGAACTCTAAAACATCATGAATAAAATAGCCCAAGGAAATGGAAAATAATACAACAAATGGTTCCAAACAAACTCACTGTCTATTCTCATCTGATGGTCTTTTCCCAAATTGCTCAGCTAATCAAGGGCTGCGAGACAACATTTAAACACAATGACTTTGGAAACAGTCTGCTCAAAGGGCATGAAACAGAATACAGTGGGCACAATGCCTAGCTCACGACTCAGATGCATTAAAAAAAAAAAGAAAAACTAACTTTTCAATTACTTCATTCTTCCTTACATTTTCTCTGCCCTGAAAGGTATTTGGCTGTTGATATGATCAACTCCAAAGTACTGCTTCTCTTCTTATTTTGTAGGAAGGAAGATTAAGCAATAGAGAAGAAAGGAATTTTCACCTACCTTCTACATCCACTTCCCAGGAAATCCTACTACTTTATTATAGACAGTGGAGGCTCTCTGCTGGGGCCAGTTGCACCTCAATGGAACTTCAGCAAATGTCTGGAGGCCCTTTACTTTGTCACAACTCAGAAGGTGGGAATAGAGGAGTTAGAGGCGCTGTTGGCTTTCAACAGGGATATTGCTAAACATCCTACAATGCCCAGGACAGCCCATGTCAAAAGATTATCCAGCTCAGAGCATCAAAATTGACAAAGTTGAGGAACGCTGATGTACAAAGTGTTGCGGAGAAAGACTGGGCTCTGGAACCAGAAAGCTTGTGTTCAAATCCTGCCTCTGCCACAGTGCAGCTAACAAACCTCAACATTTGTTTCCTCGTCTCTAAACTAGACAATGAACGCACCCACCTTGCGGGGTATTTGTGGGGATTGAACAAATTAACCCAAGTGAGTACTTAGGGTAGAACCAGGCACAAATGATACACATATTGCTAAATATATCAAACTATAATACTAGAATCACTGGCTTGAAACTATCTGTTACCTGTCTCACTAACTGGTGAATGTCCTGTGGGCAGAACTTGACCTTAATCATCCACATCATCTCAGCACCAAGTGCATGACCTTCATAGACTTAAAACAGATTAGAAGCTTAAGACTCGCGGCGCCTGGGTGGCTCAGTCGGTTAAGCGCCCGACTTCGGCTCAGGTCATGATCTCACGGTTCATGGGTTCAAGCCCCGCGTTGGACTATGTCCTGACAGCTCAGAGCCTGAAGCCTGCTTCGGATTCTGTGTCTCCCTCTCTCTGACCCTCCTCTGCTCATGCTGTCTCTCTCTCTCTCTCTCTCTCTCAGAAATAAATAAAACATTACAAATTAAAAAAAAAAAAAGAAGCCAAAGACTCAGGAGTGTTTGGGTGGCTCATGTGGTTAAGCATCTGACTGCAGCTCAGGTCATGATCTCGTGGTTTGTGAGTTTGAGCCCCGCATCAGGCTCTGTGCTAACAGCTTGGAGCCTGGATCCTGCCTTGGATCCTATGTCTCTCTCTCCCTCTACTCCTTTCCTGCTCCCACTCTGTCTCTCTGCTGCTCTTTCAAAAATAAACATTAAAAAAAATTTTTTTAAAGAAGCCAAAGACTCAACCCACTGATAGAATTCTGACCCACTGCCACGGTCATTGGTACTCCCTATACCTGTTCAGCCCTTGCCACGATGAGACACACTGCCCTGATGTCCTTTCTCTGGCTTCCAGGGCTTTCTCTGACTTCCAGCTACACCCTTGCCACAACCCGGCAGGCCCGTTGTGCCAGAGAATGACTGCTTCTGGCAACAGCCCTCAACCAACGACCGATGGAAACGTGGACAACCTCCAGCTTCTTGCTGGAGGGCATGGGTAACTCAGAATGGCGCCTTCTGCTCTGTCTCCAGGGTCCCCGGGCAGGAGTAGGCTTCCTGGATAACACGCCTTCCCATCCCCCATCCTCGGCTCACTTTCCCACGCCCTTACCAATGTCTGTGGGCTCCTCCACTGCATAAACTCCTACAGTGCCACCCACCTCCGGGTGGGCCCGGGGGGAGCCCCAACTAACAGAGGTGCATCAGAGAAGCACAATGGATCAAGCTGCCGGACAGCGCGATGTCCCTGACTTAAATATTTTGGCACATCCGTAGGGCTCCGGCATTACTCCTGATCATTTCTCATTTCTCAGGGTGTGTGCCTCCATCCTCAAGATGGCAGGGAACGGGAATCGGAAGGATAATCCATTCTCAGGGCGATGAAATAAATAATTCGCTTCCAGGCGTGAGGCTGGTGTTGAATGAAACTTGAGGTAATCTTCGGAGCAGAGCTTGGGGGCACCCGTGACTTGTAAATGGAGCTGCTCTGTTTCTAGGGAAATACGTACTTTTAAAATGAAGCTCGAGGCTAAAAGCTTCCAACAATAAATCTCCCTGGGGCACACTCCTCTGGGGACAAATATATGGGGACATTTTCAAAGAGGGTGCTTGGTTTATCACTTGGTGACTCTTTTTCACTGAGGAAGGAGGTCCTTTGTTTCCAGTGAGAAACCAAGTCTACTTGGACCTTCAAGAGTTTTTCACTGAATCCCTGCTCCACCGCCTTCAAGATCTCAACCCAGCGGCTTTTGAAAATAACCTTTCGGGAGTTGAAACAGAGAGTATATTAGTAATCACTGCTCTTCCTTATGCCCTCATGACCTGAAGAAAAAATAAATCAAACAAATGATAACAAAAGGTATCCTGCTATGTAAGCAAACTGCAACCTCATATCTGTTCGCTTTTCCTTCATAGGGAACTGCGTGTAATAACAGTAAGAAAAACTTGTTGAGGGCTTACCATGTTCCAAAGCTTACTATCCCACCAGATAGCTCCATAAGTAGCATCATACCCATTTTATAGATAGAAAGTTTGAGAAGTAAAGCTCCAAACACTGACCAAGGTCATGTTACATGGTTCATAGATCGCAGAGCTGGGATTTTTAATCTAGGAGAGTCTGCCTTCAGAATCCTACACTGAGTGATTACCTTATGTGAAGTTGAAGGCAATTTAACTGATAAACATCATCTAAGTAAAGCTGATAATTATCCCACTCAAAATTAGGCATGAAGACAGAGAACATATAAAAACCGGCAATTATCAGAGCAAAAAGTCTGTGGAACAGAGAAGAATCGGTGCAAAGTACCAGTGAGTTTTCCATGGAAGATACTACAATTGTAAACTTAATTTCTCCTATGGATGTCAAACACGCACAGACCCACAACAGAAGCTTGGAGGTAGCTAATCTGTAGAGAGATAAAATTAGAGCCAGGAGTAATTGAATAAATACAAAAATGAGCCTTTCTCTCCATAACGAACGAACGAGACCCGGTCCCACTGCAGGGAGGCAAACACGGGGATCGGAAGACCTCACAGATTGCCAGAAGTGAATGTGCTAAACCCTCCCCACACTCCCCATCTGCCTCTCACTCTGAGCCTGGTGTCAGACTGCCCTAGTTCAACTCGAGCGCCAACACTCACTGGCTGTAGAGACTGGAGAAGTTCCCTCATCTTTTATAAGCCTCTGTTTTCTCACTAAAATATGACCAGGGATAACACCTCAAACTGTTGTGAAGATTGCATGAGAAATTCATGCAAAAGGCATGACTTGATGGTGGCACATAATAAGCACTCAATAAATATTCAGGAGTATCCTTCTGGCTCCATGGAATTCTGGCACACAGTTGCCTCTGGCCTCAAGCTCTACCCAGATGCCTCAATGCTTGGCTTCCCTCGCAGCCCAGAACAAAGATGAGAAACCCGTGTTCTGGGAACTGGCATTGAGTTCCAGACAGGAATGTTGGAATCACATGAACAGGACTCTTAGCTCACAAGAGCCCCCTCTTCGGTTCCCAGCCTCTCTGGGATGGGATCTTACACTGAAAATCCGAGCGGACAATCCAGCTGTGGGTAGAGGAGCTTTCATGGTCCTTGAGCAGAAAGAGGGCGCTAAAACCCGGGAGAAGGTATATATTCAGGTCAGAATTTGAGAGAGCGATGGGTGGCCCAGAACACAGATTTTTTTTTTTTCTCTAGAGGCTCATAAAAATAGGATCCCTTGACAAAAGGTACCTTACAGAAATTCTTCCTGGTTCTCATCATAAGTAATTAAACTGCTACCAGTATGCCAGGCTTACAGATTGGATTGGTCTCCAGGTTCAACTAACCCTAGTGCCCTAGTTGGGAAGAGATGCATTTGGGATACGAATTCAGACACCCTGGCCCAGACCCCTATGATGTTTCTTCTCCCTCTTCTGTGTCTCTACAGATATATCTGAAAACTGTGTGTTGTAGACACAGAGAAGCACCACCCACGTCCCCGTTCAGGGTTAAGACGTGCTGTCCATCTGTCTATTCTTGAATTTGGGGGCTGCCACAGCTGGGAAATGCCAGCTGGCCCCAGGTCACACCCTTGAAGCAGCTGGTATAGCGATAGAGTAACGTGGGGCCATTTCTGATGGAAAGTCCTGGCCTCGGAGCTCCCCACGGGGCTGGCCAAGGCTCCAGTGAGCCTGCATTTCAGCTGGACTTCTGCTTCTACCAATCCTGCTTCCTCCCCTCCTTTTTACAGGCATCCATACCGATAAACATCTTAAACCTCCAATTCAGCTTCCAAAGAACCCAGCCTGCACTACAGAGTGAGGCCCTTTAAGCCACAGAAAGGTAGGCTCAGATAGTTGAGTCTTAGGGCAAAAGACTTCAGTTGGACCCCAGCTCATGCACTTTCTATCTCTGTGTTGGGCAAACCAGGTAAAACCTACAGAACATATGTAAAAATAAAGATTACTATTACTTCCAGACACAGTCATGACAAGGTGAATAAAAAATCACAGCACATCCTATAATGATCGTCCCTGATCCTGAAAGCACCCCTCGCTCCATCCCAGATGAGTAAGATTCTTTTGTGGCAGGAAAAAATGCCCCTTTTCTTCCCAGTGACTCAATGCCCCTCCCTCTAACGGCCAGCAAGTGTCATTCTTTTCCAAAAGTCTCCCAAATCAGTACCCTCAGCAGCAGCAGAAAGTAAGGAACATTGTTATTCTTGTAACACCAGAGCTGCAGCATATAATTAAATCATTAAGAGGCAAATTAACTCCGCTAGCAATACTCTTCTAAGTATTTGTGGGCAAACCCATTAGCATTGTGCCAGTAAATCCTGAAATTTCTTTGCAGGCAGACTGAGTAAGTACAGCATGAAAGGCAAGGGGTGGGGTGGGGAGCGAGGTGCACAGGTGGTTTGACCTCCCATGGAGATGTGTGGGTTGGGGAGGGTGGGGAACGGATGGGACGTTAATGGCATGTTATGACTATATTTCATAAACCCTTTGAAAATACAACTGCCGAATTTCCCCTGCTCAGAGCCAATGAGACATCTAGTCTCTTCCCAGGAAAACCGTTTAAGAGCTTTTGCTCCTTAATTCTGCTGAATCCATTCAGTGTGGATTCTTTGTTTTTTAGAGGGGCATAGATGGGGAGGAGAGCGACTGGGTAATTAGAAAGGGCATCTTCCAGTGGTATACTTTGTAGCTATTTTACTTAGCTGGGTCTTCAGAATAACGAACATGAAGTTGGCTTCGATTCAGTACCCAAATATATATTTATGCTATTGACTCAAATTCAAGCTGGCCAATCTGGTTGGCTGTCTGTGGCCTTCCATTCATCCCAGCTTGAGTATTTCAGTCAATATGTTGACCATTTATATGATGACCCTGTTTAAACCATTTAATAAAATGTAAACAACATGAAAGTGTATTGAAAGTCAACATAACTCATTATTGCCGCCTATACACTCATCAAAATCCTGAGGGGAGGCTGCCTGACCTGATTGGAGGTTTCCTCCAGAGTCATACAATAATTTTAGCTGTGAAAGGAAATTTTATGGCATGTAAGATTAGCCCACACTAATGCAAGGTCAAAAATAATAGAATCAATAGGCAAACTCAATACTGTTAACATTTTGAGAAAATTACTCCCAGAAAACAATGTCAACAACAGATTGAAATGGGTCTCCAAAGTCGTCTCATTGATTTCCTTTCACTTTGGTGGCAATCTCTTTCTTTTATGCAATATGGAATTTTCTAAGTCTTTTTTTTTCCAGCTCTGCTTTAAACATGGAATATTTCTGTTGTACTTGTTTATTGATTGATGTCAAATATTACACGTGTCAAATAAAACTTATGTGGTTGTTCATATTGAAGGGAACAGAACGTGGGAACTCTTTTCATCACGCTTTGGTGCGTCTTTAATTCAGGGCTCAGGTGGTAAATTTGGGAGCCTTTTTAATTATAGCATGGTGTCTAACTGCAAAGGTCAACAGTGGCATTAATTAATTAGTAACTAAATGAAAACCTTATACTAGAAACACATGCCCTTGGAAGTGATTTGATGGGAGTCATGTTGCGTGCATGGTCATCATCTTGATGTTGGAAGGGCAGATTGTGGTTGTACAGACCCATGTTCTTTAGCATTATCAGTAACTGGCCAAGCATTAGCAATAATATATCAACCCACACTCGCCCCAAATTCTTCTGCTCCAGGCTTCCTACTTCAGTCAATGACTTCCTCACCCTCACCACCCCAATGACTGACTTATTCAATCCAAACCTTGGGAATTACTAACTTCTTTCCTTCCTTCAGCCAATCCATTTGGAAGATGTACCTCCATATTATATCCCTAAGCCACTCACTTCACTCCATCTCTGGTTATTCATTGCCATAGCCTCTTTCCTGTTCTCCTAGGTTCCATTTTCTATCCAACAGGCCATAGTGAACACTTTTTTTTTTTTAAGTTTATTTATTTTGAGACAGAGGGGGAGCATGAGCTAGGGAGGGGCAGAGAGAGGGAAAAGGAGAGAGAGAGAATCCCAACTAGGCCCGGTGCTGTTAGCACAGAGCCTGATGTGGGGCTCAAACTCATGAACTGTGAGATAATGATCTGAGCTGAAATCAAGGGTCATATGCTCAACCGAGCCACCCAGGCACCACCCAGGCACAGTGATCACTTTAGAACCAAATTAAATCCACGGACTCATCCTTGAAACTCTCTCAGTAGTGCCCACTGCACTTAAAATAAAATCCAGACCTCCCTCCTGCAAATGTCAGGCCCTACATGGTATGGTCCCTGCCCACCTCTCTCTCCTCACTCATCTTCAGCCTCTCCTGCCCTGACTTTCTAAGCTCCAGCCCCATTGGCCCCCTTTTGTGATCTACATGTCAAGCATAATCACATGTCAAGGCCTTTGTCTGGGCTGTTCCTTCTTCCCTGAATGCTTATCTCCCAATGTTTCCATCTCTGGCTCCATCTCTTTAGCCAAGACTCAGTTCTCCCAGCAGAGCCTCCTCTGAACCTGTTGTCAAAGGACACTCTTCGGGTGCCTGGGTGGCTCAGTCAGTTAAGCATCTGACTTCGGCTCAGGTCATGATCTCATGGTTCACGGGTTCAAGCCCCACGTCGGTCTCTGTGCTGACAGCTAGCTCAGAGCCTGGAGCCTGTTTCAGATTCTGTGTCTCCCTCTCTCTGTGACCCTCCCCGGCTCATGCTGTCTCTCTCTCTCTCAGAAATAAAATTTAAAAGAAACATTAAAAAAAAAAAAGGATGCTCTTAGCCTCACCCTTATCCTCCTAATTACTTTTATATCCTGCATCATTTCTACAAAGAAGTTGACATTTACAACTATGACCTAAGTGTGAAAAAAAAATGGGCTGGGGGGGGGTGGGGAAGCAGAGTATATAAATCATTTTGCCTAACATATAACGCTTTTGTTCTTAAGTTTTATTACTAGTGATAGCAGAAATCCCTTAATTTATCAGTCAAGAATGTCATTCCTCTTTTTGTTAAATTTTCTTTTGAATTCTCTTCCAACCTTGCAAGATTCTCTCTAATTTCACAGTTCTTGCAGACCCTCCGAAATGCATTAGGGTACCATGGAAAGGTTATGTCCTCATAGTTCTGGGAAGGTATGTCTGGCCCACCAGCTCCCCTTCCACATTGGTTCCTTGTGTTCATGGTCTTCAGGCATCTCTTTTCATCCTTACTGCAACTGCTATCACATAGTATGGCCTCCTGCTCAATGGGCCCATTGGGCTGGGGTCTACAAAGATGGAGCTGAACCCATGTACTCTTTAAAGGGCTCTGTGTTTGGCACCTGGTGTTAAAGACCATGAATGTCCATCCCCAAAAGCAAAGGAATCAAGAGCAAAAATAAATGATTGGGACCTCATCAAGATTAAAAGCTTCTGCACAGCAAAGGAAACAACCCACAGAACTAATAGGCAACCAACGGAATGGGAAAAGATAGTTGCAAATGACATATCAGATAAAGGGTTAATATCCAGAATCTATAAGGAGCTCACGAAACTCCACACCTGAAAAACAACCCAGTGAAGAAATGGGCAGAAGATATGAACAGACACTTCTCCAAAGAGGGCATCCAGATGGCCAACAGACACATGAAACGATGCTCAGCATCGCTCCTCATCAGGGAAATACAAATCAAAACCACACTGAGATACCACCTCATGCCAGTCAGAGTGGATAAAATGAGCAAATCAGAGAACTCTAGATGCTGGCGAGGATGTGGAGAAACGGGCACCCTCCTACACTGTTGGTGGGAATGTAAACGGGTGCAGCCCCTCTGGAAAACAGTGTGGAGGTTCCTCAGGAAACTAACAATAGAACTCCCCTATGACTCAGCAATAGCACTGCTAGGAATTTACCCAAGGGATACAGAAATGCTGATGCATGGGAGCACATGTACCCCAATGTTCATAGCAGCACTCTCCACAATAGCTAAAACATGGAAAGAGCCTAAGTGTCCATCAACAGATGAATGGATCAAGAAGATGTGGCTTATCTATACCATGGAATACTACATGGCAATGAGAAACAATGAAATCTGGCCATGTGTAGCAACATGGATGGACCTTGAGGGTGTTATGCTGAGCGAAATAAGTCAGGCAGAGAAGGACAAATATCATATGTGTGCACGTATAGGAGGATTAGGAGGAACTTAACAGAGGACCAAGGGGGAGAAGAAGGGCGGAAATGGTGGGGGAAAGGGAGAGAGGCCAACCATGAGAGACTCTTGAATGCTGACAAAAACTGAGGACTGATGGGTGTGGGGGGAGGGGGAGTGGGCATGGACGAGGGCACCCGTGGGGATGAGCACTGGGTGTTATGTGGGAACTAATTTGACAATAAACTATTTGTAAAAAAAACCAAAAACCAAAAACCAAACAACAACAACAACAACAACAAAAAGACCATGAATGTCACCACTGCCTCTGGGCACGAAGTCCTAGTCACCTTAACTTCCTTTTCACAAGCAAATGGTTCATACAACTCTTCCACATCCCCTTCACTACTGTAGCTGATTGTTCCCCAACCCATGCTGGGGCAGGACCTCCTCACAGGAGGCCCTGTGAGGTTGCCCAGGCTGCCCAATGGTATTCTCCTGCCACAAGTCAAGTCAGAGGAAACCTTGTGTCCAATACAGTGCTCCCTTGAAGGGCTTATATGTTCTTCAAACTTTGAACCAAAGAGTTGTCCAGACCCAAAGTTCTAGACAGCCTCAAACCCGGAACCAGGATAGTCTTCTCAGAATTCCTGCCTTCCTCTATTCCTGCCCCATTTCTGGGCCCTACCTTCTGGCTCCCAAGGGCTTTTTCCATCCTACGGGATCAGAAATTCCTCTGAATTCATAGACTCACCTTTACCACTCAAAGTTGCACTCTGTGGTCTGCCCACCAAGCCTTGGTGCCTGAGATGTGAAAGCCCAGTTTGGGAAATATCAAGAGTTAACAGTGATTTCCTGTAAATGCCTAGCTTTTAAGACTATGGTCTTACTAAATATCTATTTTGAAATTCAAAGCTTAGAATTATAATTAAGATAATTACTCAATAATTGTTGCTTGAGTGTTTTTTTAAGCCATCTCAAAAGTGCAGAGAAGTTGCAAGTAATAAAAAAGAACTATTTCCCCACCCTAGTCTATAAGAGGAAGTTGCTGACCTGCTGCCCTAAACCCTTTATGGTCTATCTCCTATGGGGACAGTCTCTTAAGTAACCACAATCGACCATCAAAATCAGGAAACTCACATGATACATTCCTACCATCTAATCCTCAGACCCCATTCATGTGTGCCCAGCTGTTCTGACAATGCCCTTTGTAGTAAAAAGGATCAAGTTCAGAATCACCCATTGCATTTAGTTCTGATGCTTCTATCCTCTTCGGTCTGGAAAGTCGCTCTTGTCTTTCCTTGACTTTCATTTCATAACCTTGACACGGGAAAGTTATAAGGCAGTCATTTTATAGATTTCCTGTGGCACGTCTGCTGTTGGCCAGTTCTCTCATGTGTAAGATGCAATAGCATCATCTAAAGCTAGAGGTAAGAAGACAGTCTCTGACACACCTCTGGGACCACATTCTACCTCCACCATTCCTGACAGTATGGTCATGTACAATTTACATAACAACCCCGTGCCTCAGTTTCTTTGCCAGTAGAATGAAACTAACCACCATGCTTATTTCCGGTGACTGTTGTGTGAATCCTCAGAGCTTGAGTTGCCTGAGAATGTAGTGTTCCCAGCTACAGCTTTTACAAATGACTGATGGGTACAAAGGGCATCAATACCCCAGCTACCTGGCACCTGATTGGGGAAGTCTGAACAGTGGTCTATACTCCAAAGCTCTCCTGTGGGCTAAGCCCAAGCCACCTTCCCTGGGACTCACTAAGACTGCATGCTTACTCAACCTCCTTCTCTTCTTGGCTAATTTCCTTTCTTCTTTTCAGTCTCTTCTGGAAGCACTTATTATTTTTTTATAAATGTGTATTTATTTATTTTTGAGAGAGAGAAAGAACACAAGCAGGGGAGAGGCAGAGGGAGAGAAGGAGACACAGAATCTGAAGCAGGCTCCAGGCTCTGAGCTGTCAGTGCTGAGCCTGATGCGGGGCTTGAACCCATGAACTGTGAGATCATGACCTGAGCTGAAGTCAGACGCTTAACTGACAGAGCAGCCACCCAGGTGCCCCCACATCCTGGAAGCATTTCTTAAAAAATTGCTTTCACACAAATCCTCATCTCAGAGTCGGCTGCTGGGGACCTAAACAGTCTCCAGTCAAGATAGCAGTTGGCCTGATGGGTCAAGAATAGATAGCATATAGACTGGTGCAGAAGCTGCTTGAGTTGTCCAAGGAGGACTATGTGGACAGAGAAATAAACGTACACAAAATCTGGAGGGGTAGTCCACCAGACTGGCTTCTAAATTTTTTTAATGTTTATTTATATTGAAGAGAGAGAGAGAGAGAGAAAGAGAGACTGTGAGAGCCAGGAGGGGCAGAGAGCGAGGGAGACACAGAATCTGAAGACAGGCTCCAGGCTCTGAGCTGTCAGCACAGAGCCCAACGTGGGGCTCGAACTCACGAGCCATGAGATCATGACCTGAGCCGAAATCAGTTGCTCAACCGACTGAACCACTCAGGCGCCCCTGGACTGACTTCTAAGTAGGATAGAGGGAATAAGGGAAAGAGACAACTCAAGGATAAATTCTTAGATGTATGCAAATGATTTCACACAAGGAGTGAAATAGCACTTTAGCTATGGAGAGCTGATATTCTTAGAATCTCAGTTAATAACATGACATATCGTTGGTAACAAGGACTGTAGATGCACAATAGAATTTAATCGCTGGTACCACAGTCACACAATAGGAAATTACAATGCCTCAAATTTAATGGGTTTCATTTTTCAAAGTGAATATTTTGCTTTTACAATCTCTCACTGCCAAGGATGCTCTCCGATTAGAACCAACCAGAGTCTTCTTTTATCTAGAAACAAGGCTCTTGGCTATTTACAAAGACGAGTTAGCTTTGTCCGACTGAAACAAAGACCCCTGGCATTTCTCTTTCTTCTTTAAGTTCTAATCCCTTTGATGACTTTAGAAAGGGCTTTGAATTCTTTTCATTTTATCAAGACAATGATGGTAGGGGGAGAGAACACAGGAAAGATCTGAGTTCTAGTCCACCAACCCCAGAAATTGGGGGAGTCACCTGAAATCTGACCCCAGCCTCCTCCATAGACTTACTATTGCATCCTGCATATATTTAGTAAGCATGTACTATTTATCAGGCTTAGTTATATATTGAGGATTCAGTAGTGCAAATAAGCATCCTGGTCCCTGACCTCGCAGAACTCATAGGAAGATAGACATCCCCTCCCCATCCACAAACAAAACAGACATCTGTGAGATAAATGTTTTGTAAAATAAGTGGGACAGACAAATGTGAATACTGTTAGCATTTGCGTAATTTCTCTATCTGTAGTCCCGTAAATGTTCCCACGAAATTTCTAACATCATCAATTATAGCTCAAATGCTTTTCTTATGTATCCTAAAGAAACGGTCATGTGGGGCTGGCCAGGTGTATAGTCCTTCCTCTGGAACACGTCAGGGCCAACATATCTTAAATTCAGGTATTACTTGGATCTCCTGTGATTTGACAGAGATTTATTAAGTTAATACTCCCAAATGGGACAGACCCCTGTAAGCAAATCCAAAATTCTGCAGTAAAACATATGAGCATTCCCATTCAGCAAGATGATTTCTTACGGAAATATATAAATATATATGTATATATATGCACATATATATACATGTGTAATATGTACATATGTAATATATAAACAATATAATATTTATAAATAACATGTATAAATAACATATAGATATTACATATGTGTTTGTAGAGATAGATATAGATATACATATACATATACATATAGATCAGGCTGTTTTATGTGGTTGTTTTGGATTTCAAAATTGCATTTAAGGAATTGTGAGCATAGAGCACATATTGTCTGAAAGCAGTAGGGCATGCGTTGGGCCTTAAAACCCAAATTTATCAAAGATATTCATTACAATTGCGTTTGCTACAATGGTATTTGACCCATAGATAACCTAGCTTTATAAATACACTTAAAGCACCTCCAGGTCCATTAATATTTCATTGATCCATAAACTCCTTCCAAGTACTTATATTTATCAGCCTCATAGAAAGCTATATCTGATGTAGAAACCACACACACACACACACACACACACACACACATAGAGGCAACTTCAGGCTCTGCTACTAATTTCACATGGTGATCTTCTTCCTGAGTTTCTCTTTGCCTTTTTACCAGGACATCGATCATATTGAATTAAAGATTCACCCTGTGCCAGTATGACCACATCTTAACCAATTATATGTGTAACAACGCTATGCTCAGAGAAGGTCATATTTTAGAGATACTAGGTATTAGGATTTCAACATATTTGTTCTGAGGACACAATTCAATCCATAACAACTGGTAGTGTAATAATTAAACATATTGGTCTTTGAAGAGAGAGCAAGTGAAATTCGATCATAATGGTTTAAATGAAAGAAGAACATGGATTGGTTTACATACCTGGACATAGCAGAGTAAATGTAGCTTCAGGGATAGCTGGATCCAGGAGCCCAAAGGCCATCGCACAGGCTTCATCACTATAGGTCTCCAAGCTCTCATTTCCATTGTGCTTGGCTTCATTTTTTGATGAGCTTTCTGTGTGTGGTAGCCCCTAAAAATTGCAGAATTGCATTACCTAGGAATCCTATGAAGTGCAAGTATAGCAGATGAGAACTAGTCTTTCTCTGGTTCCTGCCAAGTGTCAGAGTGTATTAATGTAACGCTTTGGGTCAGGAACACTCCCACCCGTGGAGTTGGAAATGGAAGTGGGGTCAGCCCTGTCTTCAACTCACAGTGTGAGAAGGGAGAAAACGAATGGTAGCATGGAAACTCAGAACCAGCAGTTGTTGGGATAGAAAAAACAATGGATGTTTAATACAGATAAAGATCTGTTCTTTTTTATGGTTGAGTAATATCCCATTGTATAAATATACCATATCTTCTTTATCCATTCATTTACTGATGGATGGATGCTTGGGTTGCTTCCATATCTATTGTAAGTAATGCTGCTATAAACGTAGAGGTATATATATCTTTTTGAATTAGTGCTTTCATCTTCTTTGGGTAAATACCCAGGAAGAGAATTACTAAATCATATAATAATTCTATTTTTAACTTTCTGAGGACCCTCCCTACTATCTTCCACAGTGGCTGCACCAGCTTGCATTCACACCAACAGTGCACAAGGGTTTCTTTGTCCCCCCATCTTCGCCAACACTCATTGTTTCTTGTGGTTTTTATTTTAGCCATTCTGACAGGTGTAAGATGATATCTCGTTGCTTTGATTGGCATTTTTCCGATGATGGATGACATTGAGCATCTTTTTCATATGTGTGTTGGACATCTAACAATAGAAAAATGTCTATTCATGTCTTCTCCTCACTTTTTAATTGGATTACTTTTTTTGAGTCTATATAAGTTACCTAAGTTAAGTTGTATAAGTTCTTTATATATTTTGGACATTAATTTTGAGTATATCATTTGCAAATATCTTCTCCCATTTAGTAGACTGTCTCTTTGTGTTGATGGCTTCCTTTGCTGAGCAGAAGCTTTTCATTTTGTTGTGGTTCTGATCTCTCCTTTCTTGTGATCTAAGTGTCGCACATGGTCCTGAAGCACACCTTTCTTTTCTCATCAGCAAAACTTTTTTCTCCTCTCTTTTTGCAAAAGTATGATCATACCGTGGGTAGACAAAAAAAATTATCAGGTCAAGCTACATGGCTGGTACTATTCTAATGACATTGTTTAAATGCCCACATTTCCCTCAAGGCCCGGACAACAGCCTCAGAAGGGATGTGGTCTTCAAGTAAGAAGGGTGCCCTCAAAAAATTCCAACCATTCATTTTCTGCCATTCTAATGTCACTTGACGAACAGATGTTGCTCAAAGAATATGTCAATAGCAGCTGGGTTCACCAGCTTTTGCCAACACATCGTAGAAGAGTTTGTGATTTTAATCAAAATTTGTCATCCACCCAGAACTTAAGAAATGAATTTCCATCAAGAGGAAATTTAAGCTTCTGCAAGTCACCTAGCCCCAGAGCCACGAGGGTGAACTCTAGGTCCAAAAAGAAAATAAAAATCAATCGCAACAATTATTTTACCAAATGATTTTAAACTGTAGCAAATGGAGAAGGCTTCAATAAATGTCAGCAGCCACACCAACAGACAGTGCTGTCCCCACACTGACCTTTTTCTTGTTAAAAATGCATGTCGAGATGCAAAATAGAAGGGTCCCATATCAGAGCCAAGTGCACTCTCTGTTTCTAGAGGTTCCCAAAATTATCTGCAGAAAATGAAGGTCAAGGAAAATTTTGTTTTGTGGGAGACATGTACAAACAGCCTTTAAAAACGATCTTATTTGAGGGTTTGTGCCTTCATCATAATTACTCATATGTCAATGGATTCAGACCTGAGCTTCCTTCAAAATAAGATGGAGGTGAGTGGGGTGCCCTGAGAGCAAAACGTTCTGCAACATGTCATTCACACCGAGGTCACTTTTCTGCCAACTTCCATCATCTAGAGGAAAACCCCAGAAAAACTCAGCAAGATGCAAAAGAAATGATCCTCAGAACAGCAGAAATCGGTGCTGCAAATCCAACGACTTGGCTAACGAGAAAGCAACACTCAATCTATGGACTGTTACGTGACTTTTCATAAAAATCTAAGTCTCGTTGTATCAGTCAAGAGCCCATCAGAACTCAGACGGCATATTCTCAAATTAGGAGAATTCACAGAGAACTTAGTAAAGGCAACATTTACAAAGGACTATGACGTAGGGAAGTTGGAGGAGTTGTTCCCACCGCTTGGCCTGGACTAGAGAAGGAGAAGTTTCCAGAATCAGGAAGAAGAAGTTGTGTGGAAAAGGCTACCTTGAAAGGAACAGCGGCCATCGAGGGGAACAACCAGCTGAGGCAAGCGCACAGGAAGGGCGCCTAGGAAATGAATACCCCGGCTTTAGCTCTTCCTTCCTATCTCTTGTCAGCTTGCCTGACTAAAGCTGGGGAAGAGAAGAACACATTGATGCTGCCCCTAAAGTTTGGGAGTAGAGAGCAGATCTAACAAGGGCAAACTGATGTCTGGCACACTTGGAAAGCTGTGGGTTTTTCAGCCCACAGCAATATGGGGAAACTGGAAGTGACTACATTAGGTACGGCACGTGGCTATACCCAGAGGAATAAAACAGTGAAAGGAAAAGCAAGATGTAGAGCAAACACCAAGACATTCCAATATGTGGATGACTTGTTCCAAGAGTGAAAATTCTCTCCCCAAAGGAATTCAAGCAAAAATCATTAGGAATGGGAACATTTAAGGGTAGGCGCCCAATTCTCCACAGTAGCAGACACTATCACCATAGTATAGATCCCTGAATAATTGAATAGCAAGTAGCCCAGGAAAGTTTACAAAGAATTCCATCAACTCGTCTTAGGCAAGCAGAGATCTGTTTGGGACATGTTGTAACCTTTCTCCCCCAACTGGATAAAACTGGTTTGCTAATTCATGAGAGACACAATCATAACTGACATTTCTCTAAGTTCTTGCAAAGCACCAGGAACTTCACATGCAAACGCCATTTAGGCCTCACTCCAGCCTCACGAGCTAATACGATCATTTCCTTCATGTTTCTCACAGGACACTTAAGTAAGTAATTGTCCAAGATCCCATTGCCGGGAAGAGATGGTGCCAGCCTGCGATTCTAACCGAACACAGAGCCCCCCTAGCCCACACTTAAAGCATCTACTATCTCTACAGCACAATGCAAAGGAGGTGACTTTTAAAAGGAGGAGGAGGAGGAGGAGGAGGAGGAGGAGGAGGAGGAGGAGAAGAAGAAGAAGAAGAAGAAGAAGAAGAAGAAGAAGACGACAACGACGAAGAAGAAGAAAGAGGAAGGAAGGGAAGAAGGAAGGGAAGGAAGAGAAGAGAAGAGAAGAGAAGAGAAGAGAAGAGAAGAGAAGAGAAGAGAAGAGAAGAGAAGAGGAAGGAAGGAGAAAGAAAGGGAGTGAGGGAGAAGTGAGGGAAGGTGGGAGGGAAGGAAGGAAAGAAGACTGGTAGTAATTCAGCAAGTCTACAGTATAGAAAAGGGACACCTGGAATATTGTTTTTATATTGTCACGTGACCCCGACCAACATTTTAGCAGCTTACAACCCCATCCAGTGAGCAGTCATCAGTTCTGTAGGCCAGAAATATGGACATGGCATGGCTGGCATTTCTGCTCAGGAGCATATGAGGCTGAAACCCAAGTGTCAGCTGAATGGCATTCATCCCTGGCGGCTCTGGGGAAGGATCTGTTTCCTAGCTCATTCAGGTTGTTGACATATTTCAGTTCCTTAAGATTCGAGGATCTCAAGCCCCCGTTTCTTCCTGGCTGTTGGAAGGACCCACTCACAGCTCCTCAAGGCTGCCCACGCTCCATGCCATGTAGCCCCTTCTGTCTTCACAGCTAGCAGTGGAGACACTCCCTCATGCTGTTTCATTCTTCCAATCTCTCTGTTCAGTCTTTTTCAAGGACTTGCCTTATTATGTCAGGCCCACCCCAGACAATCTCCCTATCATAAGGTCAACTGACTATGCATCCTCATTTACATTGGCAAAATCCTTTTTCAGAGGCGCGATCTTTCACCATATCCATAGGTTCCTCCCACACTCAAGGGAAACAGATTTCCCAGGGCAAGCATCACTGAGAGCCATATTAGCTTTCTGCCTGCGATCTCTGGCATTAGCATAGAATGATCACGAAGCCGGTGCTGGCCCACCCACTCCTAAAACTGTACACAGAGACATCATTAGCTTTGCAACCCTGGACCTGGTCTACACGTGTCTTCCGTAAACTCGGCCTGTTTTCCTTCAAGTCCAGATCTCTGAACCTCAGAGAAGTTTCTTTGCTGATGTCAGAAACCCAACAGCGGATGCCTCGCAGGCGTGTTGTGCAGAGTTAAGAAGTTAGTCCATGTGACTACCTAGCCCTGTACCTGGCAAGGAGTAGGCACTGCGTTGCTCTCTGCTATCAGAATTCACACTAGCGGTGCTGTTAATATCCTTATGCCTATTCATCTTTGAATGACTGAGCCAGAATTGAGAGAGGCCTGGGGTTGAGTTCATAGCACCAGTGAGAAATCTCTGTCGCCTGTGTGTTTTCACGTGGATTCTGGGAGCAATAAACCCGGTCACTGATGCATCCACTCAGGAATAAAAGCAAGTGGCCCCTGGCAAGAAAGGAACAAGATTATCTCACATTCCAGCTCCATTTACAAGCCCCCTTATCGCTCTTTACAGATTCCTCAGACAACAAGAGCACAAAGACTTCCAGGGAGGAAAGCCCGAGAAATTCTAATATACGGACACAAACATGTGTCAGATTCTTCAAAGCACAGAGTCGGTCTGGGTCGTTGCAGACCAGCAGCTGAAATCTGCCCCCGCCACCATTCCATTTACTAGCAAAGGCTTCTCTTTTGCATTTGCTTTCATTTAAACAGCACTGATTGTCAGGCTACTTCCTTCCAGATCCAACTTATTTCAGCTCCTTTTGCATCTTCACTCAAGGGAAGGCACTAAGGGAGATAAGGCGTGGGGCTGTTCATTACTGGGGACTCTGTCCTTTCCTTGTGAAGGTATCACCCCCTTTAATGTGCGAGAGGCAAGGAAGCATTTTCTGATTGTGTCTAGAACAGCGGCCTCCAAAGTGGAAAACAGGCAGAAAAAAAATTTAGACCTTCTATTTATACTTGTTGTCAAACGAATAAAAGAAAGAAATTCTGCTTTGTTATATTTTAATAAGCAGCCCGACACTTGCTGCACTCGATCTATGTCGGCTGTATAGGGTGAGGCAGGAATCCTGGGAGAAACAGGAATTCGACAGCTCTGGGGGGGTGGGGGTGGGGAGGGGGGGAGGTCAGGAAGGAAGGGACAGTGGAATTCTGATTATCTCCAGGCTCCAGCTCCTTGAGGCTTCTTGCAATGGACATGTGCCCAGTAATGTGAATTCTCTATGGCACCGTCTGCTCCACTAGCACACCTCTCACAAAAAGGACTAGTGGCTTTAAAATTCCTACAAACAGGGGCACCTGGGTGGCTCAGTCTGTTAAGTGTCCGACTTTGGTTCAGGTCATGATCTCACAGTTTGTAAGTTCAAGCCCCGCGTTGGGCTCTGCTGACAGCGCAGAGCCTGGAGCCTGCTTCAGATTCTGTTCCTCCCCTGCTCACACTCTGTCTCTCTGTCTCTCTCTCTCAAAAATAAATAAATATTAAAAAAAAATTTTAATAAAAAATAAAATTCCTACAAAGAAATCTGAATTGAAGAAAGTTCCAACAATGCAAGCATCTGCATACAACCAGGAGGAGGCTAAGCTATGGCTTCTATACCCAGTATGAAATTTTCTGTTACTGTGTTGTCATAAAACAGAACAAAACAAAAAAACAAAAAAAGAAAGAAACGAAAAAAACAGTGATGTTGAACTCAGATCTGTCAAGATATCAAAGCAAAAACTCATAAAGTTATCGAGAAAATTATTTAAAGTATAGATTCACATTTGAGGCACCTGGTCGCTCATTCAGTTAAGCATCTGACTCTTGGTTTCAGCTCAGGTCATGATGTCACAGTTCCTTGGTTCGAGCCCAGCCTCGGGCTCCATGCTGCTGCTGGTGTGGAGCCTGCTTGGGATTTTCTCTCTCTCTTTCTCTCTCTCTCTCTCTCTCTCTCTCTCTTTCTCTGTCTCCCTCTGCCCCTCCCCTGCTTGCTCTCCCTCTCTCTGAAGTAAATTAATAAACTTTAAAAATGAAATAAAATAATAGATTTACATTTAGATCCATGATCCAATTTTTTCTGTACCAGAATATAGGCTCCAGAAGGATCAGGACATTATTTCTTCCAACATTCCCCCATATTCTTAGCCTGACATATAGTAGGTGCTCTCATATCTACTCTTCAATGATTGAATCTATAATGATGAGTGGGGCAGATTATATTTTCCAAGAATATCCCTGACAATATCTCCTATCCACATGCTGGTTCACAATACAATGCTTTTTTTTTTTTTAAACATTTATTTATTATTGAGAAACAGAAACAGAGAATGAGCAGGGGAGGGGAAGAGAGAAGAGGAGACACAGAATCTGAAGTAGGTTCCAGGCTCTGAGCTGTCAACACAGAGCCCGACATGGGGCTCAAACCCACAAACTGCGAGATCATGACCTGAGCTGAAGTCGGACACTTATCTGACTAAGCCACCCAGGCACCCCCACAATATAGTGCTATTATTTGCTTGTTAAGATGCACGGTCTAATTCCCCACTTCTTGCATCTGGGCAGGCTTCTCACTGTTTTGATGGACAGTTTATGGAGGAAGGAATGCTGTGTGACTTTGGAGACTAAGTCAAGCAAAGCCATGCAGCTTCCCTCTTGGGTTCTCGTGGGATGCCTGCTCTAAGAAGCAAGCTGGCAGCTAAGAAATCCAGCTACACTGAGACCATCACAGTGGAAAGACCACATGAGTGTACTCTGTTCAATGGCCTCAGCTGAGTCCCAAGGCCACCATGGATGTCCAGTCTATCAAGTGTTCATATGCCTGCAGCCTCAGCCAGCAACGGACTGCAGCGCATGAGGGGCTCCAAATGAGAACCACCGAGTCAAGCCCTTTCCTAATTCCTGACCAAGAAACCATGACAAAATAAAATCGTTGGCTTAAACCACTAAATTTTGGAATAACTGGGTACACAACCCTAGGTGAGCAGAACAATGGACCTCATCCCAAGTACATGTTAGGTCTTGATGTTTTTAAATAGTAGTATAAAACCAGCACAAGGGGTACCTGGGTGGCTCAGTTGGTTGAGCGTCCAACGTTGGCTCAGGTCGTGATCTCGCAGTTCATGAGTTCGAGCCTGACATCGGGCTAGCATCTGTCAGTGTGGAGCCCATTTAGGATTCTCTGCCCCTCCCCAGCTCTCTCTCACTCTCTCTCTGGTTTTCTCAAAATCAAATAAACATTAAAAAAAATTCACAAGTCACCAAACATGTAAAACTAAGCATATGGCTAATACTAATCTTTTTTAGTGAGAACAAAGAGGTCCCTGCCCTGTTAATGAATAAAATAATTTGATTATAAATCATTCATTTCAGGTTTAACTTATTTAAAAATCTAAATTTTTATTTATGCTTTACAGTAGATAATAAGATATCAGTACTTTAGTGTAAATACATAATTTGTAAATAGATATACAAAATATTGGTGGAGCAGACTCAAAATATATTAAAATTAGGTTTCATGATGGACTTACTAGCCACTGAGAAGTTAACAAAATAAATTATACCGTGTGCAACTTTCTGCACAAAATTTCAGAATCTTCTTGGACTTCTCTCACCCTGACCTGAACCTTACTTTAAGAAATCCCATCTTACCAAAACCAGTAAGATACCTAGGAATAATCCTAACCAAAGAGGTAAAAGATCTTTACTATGAAAACTACAGCACATGTATGAAAAAAATTCAAGAGGACACAAAGAAGTGGAAACATATTCCATGTTCATGGATGGCGAGAACAAACATGGTCAAAATGTCTATATTCCCCAAAGCAATCTATATGGTTAATGCAATCCCTATAAAAATATCACCGGCATTTTTCACAGAGCTAAAACAAACAATCCTAAAATTTGTATGGAACCACAAAAGACCTCGGATAGCCAAAGCAATCCAGAAAAAGGAAAGCTAAGCTGGAGGCATCACAGTTCTGGATTTCAAGCTATATTACAAGGATGTGGTCATCAAGACAGTATGGTGCTGGCACAAAACAGACACATAGATCAATGGAACAAAATAGAAAACCCAGAAATGGACCCACAACTACATAGTCAAGTAACCTTTGACAAAGCAGGAAAGACTATCCAATGGAAAAAACACAGTCCCTTCAACAAACAGTGTTGGGAAGACCGGATGGTGACATGCAAAAGAATGAAATTGGACCACTTTCTTACACCATACACAAAAACAAATTCAAAATGGATGAAAGAGGGGCACCTGGGTGGCTTAGTCGGTTGAGCGTCCGACTTTCGCTCAGGTCATGATCTCGCGGTTCGTGGGTTCGAGCCCCGCGTCGGGCTCTGTGCTGACTCCCGGCTTGGAGCCTGGAGCCTGTGTCAGTCTGTGACTCCCTCTCTCTCTGACCCTCCCCTGCTCACGCTGTCTCTCTCTCTCTCTCTCTCTCCTAGAAATAAAAAATATTTAAAAAAAAAATGGATGAAAGACCTAGATGTGAGACAGGAAACCATCAAAATCTGGAAGAGAGCGCAGGAAGCAACCTCTTTGATCTCGGCTGCAGAACCTTCTTACTAGACATGTTGCCAGAGGCAAAGGACAAAGCACAATGAACTACTGAGACCTCATCAAGATAAGAAGCTTCCGTACAGTGAAGGAAACATTCAGCAAAACTCAAAGGTAGCCTATGGAATAGGAGAAGATATTTATAAATGACATATCCAAAATCTATAAAGAACTCCTCAAACTCAACACCCCAAAAAGCAAATAAGCCAGCGAAGAAATGGACAGAAGACATGAATAGGCCCTTTTCCAAAGAAAACATCCCGATGGCTAACAGACCCATGAAGAGATGCTCAACATCACTCATCAGCAGGGAAATACAAATCAAAACCACAATGAGATGTCACCTCACGCCTGTCAGAGTGGCTGACGTTCACAACAGGAAAAACAGCAGGTTTTGGAGAGGATGCAGAGAACAAGGAAGCCTCTTGCACTGCCGGTGGGAATGCAGCCAGGTGCAGCCACTCTGATAAACAGTGTGGAGGTTCCTCAAAACATTAAAAATAGAACTATTCTGGGGCACCTGGGTGGCTTAGTCGCTTAAGCGTCCGACTTTCGCTTAGGTCACGATCTCGCGGTCCGTGGGTTCGAGCCCCGTGTCGGTCTCTGTGCTGACTGCCAGCTCAGAGCCTGGAGCCTGTTTCAGTCTGTGACTCCCTCTCTCTCTGACCCTCCCCCTGCTCATGCTGTCTCTCTCTCTCTCTCCTAGAAATAAATAAAAAATATTTTTAAAAAAATAAATAAAATAAATAAAAATAGAACTATTCTATGATCCAGTGATTGTACGACTAGGTATCTACCCAAAGGATATAAAAATACAGATTCCAAGGGGCACATTCACCCCAATGTTTATAGCAGCTCTATCAACAATAGCCAAACTATGGAAAGAGCCCAAATGTTCATTGACTTACGAATGGATAAGGAAGATATGATGAATATATACTCAGCCATCAAAACAGATGAAATCTTGCCATTTGCAACGACGTGGGCAAAGCTAGAGTATATTATGCTAAATGAAATTAGAGAAAGACAAATACCATATGATTTCATTCGTATGTGGAATTTAAGAGACAAAACAGATGAACATATGGGAAGGGGGAAAAAAGAGAGGGAAACAAACCATTAGAGACTCTTCACTATAGAGACCAAACAGTGTTGATGGGGGTAGGTGGGAGGGTGATGGGTTGGATGGGTGATGGGCATAAAGGAGGGTGCTTGTGGGGATGAGCACTGGGTGTGGAAGGTAAGTGATGAATCGCTGAATTCTACTCCTGAATCAATATTGCTCTGTATGTTAACTACCTGGAATTTAAATAAAAATTAAAAAGGGGTGCCTGAGTGGCTTAGTCGGTTAAGCGTCCAACTTTTGCTTAGGTCATGATCTCGCGGTTCGTGGGTTCGAGCCCTGCGTCGGGCTCTGTGCTGACTGCCGGCTCGGAGCCTGGAGCCTGTTTCAGTCTGTGACTCCCTCTCTCTCTAACCTTACCCTGCTCATGCTGTCTCTCTCTCTCTCTCTCTCTCTCTCTCTCCCCTAGAAATAAAGAAAAATATTTAAAAAAATAAATAAGTAAAAGTTAAAAGAAAAAGAAATTTCATCTTAAGTACTTAAAAAAAGCAATGTGTGTAGTGCACAAACACAGTGTATGTTATAGTTGCCAAACTTCTTGGGTTCAAATCCCTGTTCTGTTCCTTACTAGCTCTGAATGTTTAGGCAAATCGCTCTCCCCTCTCTGAGCCTGTTCCCTAAACTGTAAAAGAGGGGATTAGAAGACTAGCTAGTTCATAGGATTGTTGTGAAAATCAGAGAAAATAATTTCCATGAAGGGCCTACCTGGCATAGTATGTGGGTGGTGGAATCACCATGAGCCACACCCAATAAATACCAGCTGCCCTTATCATTTGGGAAACCTCCTAAAAAACACATAACAGGCAGGAAAACCATGTGAAATGGGACTATGTATTAGACTCTAAAGGGTATTCCTGAAAGACTCAGATGGGGAAGGTGCTCAGTCCTGTAAAGAAAAAAAAATTTCTCTGCAAAAGGTCTCTGAACATATGAGCTGTCCCAGGATTCAGTGCCCAACACCAAAGCAAAGGGGTGGCAGGGTGGAGAGAGAAAATAAGGAAGACTTATTCTGAGCTTTAGACACGTTCAAAGTGATGTTCACATTTCATTTCTGGAGGTTGAGAAAGCGGTTCCCCAGACTCTGTTTGGACAGGAATCGTGCACCCACCACCAGGAAGCCCGGGGATGCACGCAGTCCCTGCATACATGGTTCTTTCCCTCTGTCCATCTTCAAACCTCTGCCCCCCACAGGCAACCTGTAGCCATCTCTTGACCGAGTAAAACATGTTGTGGGATTTATTTGGAAGATAAAATATCGCAGTGCGTAGAGGAGTGGAACTTCTAAGAAGAAGTCCTATTTTATTTATTTTTTATTTTTTAATATTTATTTATTTCTGAGAGAGAGAGAGAGAGAGAGCAGGGGAGGGTCAGAGAGAGAGGGAGACACAGAATCCGAAGCAGGCTCCAGGCTCTAACCTGAGCCGTCAGCACAGAGCCTGACGCGGGGCTTGAACCCACAAACCGTGAAATCATGACCTGAGCCGAAGTCGGATGCTTAACTGACTGAGCCACCCAGGTGCAAAGAGGAAGACTTTAATTGGAGGAAAAAAGAATTTGTTTCATGAGTTTTCTGTTTAAAGAGGCTTTGACTCTAGTGACTGGGGAAAAAGCTCGGTGGCCACAAGTCATGTCACAGTTGTATCTTCCTCCCAAAAGGAGGAGGATTGGTTCAAATATTGCCAACCAGCTAGTGAAGAAGATGCAATAATAATTTTTTTAATATCTATTTATTTTTGAAGAGAGAGGGGAAAGAGAGAGAGCAAGCAGGGGAGGGCCAGAGAGAGGGAGGGAGAGAATCCTAAGCAGCCTCTGTGCTGTCAGCACGGAGCCCAACTCGGGCTAATCTCACCATGAGGTGAAATCTTGAGTCAGATGCTTAACTGACTATGGCACCCAGGTGTCATTTGTGGCTGCTTCTCCATAAGCATGACAACTTTTCTCCAGAACTTTCTGTGAGACACATGAGCATCAGTACTCTCACTGTAACTCTGAAAGTGCCCTAAAGGCCTTCCCCTAGTTCCTAATCCACAGGAATGTGAAGTATTTACCCCATTTTAACAAGATCTTAAATCACAGAAAAAGGTAAGCATGTTGCTTAGCAAAAAAAAAAAAAAAAAAAAAAACACAAGAAAAAGCATAAATAAAGTGGGAAGATAACAATAGACAGGAAAGAAGGCTTGAAACACATTTGACAGACTTGTTAATCCTCAAAATGCAAAGAGTTCCTACAAATAAGTAAGTAAAGGACCAGCAATCCATTAGCTAAATAGAATGACCCGACAGGAAATGTAAATGATCGTAAAACCTCAACAAAAACAACCTCAAAAATTAAGAATGTAAATCAATCAATCAATCAATAAAGACCTGTTTCACCCATTAAACTGACAGATGGTATCAAATGCAAACATGTCCTTGACTGGCGTGGTTTGGGGCATAGACAGTAAGAAAGTGAAGCCCCACAAACTTTCTGGAAGGTCCTCTCTGTTTACTTATGTTAAAATCATACATACTCTTTGACCCAAGGATCCTACATTTGGATAAATCCAAAAACAACAGTGTGCAAGAGTATGTAAATAAAGAGGTGTGTGTACACACACGTGCTCACACATGCATATGCTCGTGTCTGGTTATCAACCCACAGGAAAAGGGAGAGAATACGTATTGGGCTGTTAGTATCAGTAATTTAATAGAGACAACGTTGAAGGTGAATAGAGAAAACATAATCCTATACACTACATTGCTGCACTTATTAAAATGAACTAGAATCTGTCTTGTAATTTTTTTAAATGAAGAAAAAATAAAGAGATATCATGTAACCTCGCTGTGTGATCTTAAAACAAGTCAGGTGTGAGTCACACCCTTCCTTGCGCAGAAGAGTGTGCAGTCTTTAAAAGCCAGAGTTCTACCTGGCCGATCCTTCTGACCGCGGGGGTTTGGGGGGGTGGGGGTTGGGGAAGTGGGACAGGGGAGGAGACAAGAGGAAGAAGGTTATGAAAACAGTAAAACTCCTGGAATGTTGCACTTCAAAGCCATGCTAAATAAACCAAATAGGCAAGCAATGATGAGGAGAACTCTTTCTCACATCAAATATCTTTTTATACTCCACAAATCAGAAATGTATGTGCAATTGGCCAAGTACATATTTTCCAGTACTTGAAAAAAAAAAAAAAAGAAAGAAAGAAAAGAAAAGAAAATGCACAATTTAGGTAAAGGCCCAGAGCAGTTTTTAAGCACCTACTGCCAGTCAGTCACCCTCCAGCTGCTTTCAAATATTGATTTACTCTTCAAAACATACAAATGGTGAGTCAATACTTCCAGTAATTCACACCTTAGTTTGAAATACCATTAGGAGCCAATCCACTTTCTGATGGAAATTTTTCCGGGACACTCGGATGTTTGCCTGAAGGAGATGTTTTATTTTGGAGTCTTTCTTTGGGAAGCAAGTGTCAAAAACCTAATTTAATCTCACTTAAGCAAATGGAGGGGAGAGGGGGAACCTTCATTTTTTTTTTTTTTACAAACCATAGAAATTTAAGCAATAAATCAACCTTCAGGTAAGGCTAGGATCCAGCAATTTCAAGATTCCATCAAGACTTTCTCTCTCTTGATTTCTCATCTCTCTTTCCGTTAATGTCGGCTTTATGTCTGGCGGGCTCTCCCCTCAGAGTAACAAAGCCCCGGGCTTCCATCTATGGATTTTGTGGTCCTGGTCAAGAGAGGGCTTTTCGTTCCCAAAAGAAGCCATTAAAGTGCCTGGCATCACCATCATCGGCCACACTCAGATTGGGTGTCAGCCCCGGAGCAGGAAGGGGAGTCATACCTCTCCAGATTTTATGGACGGAGATGAGGGGCAGCAGCGTGACTTCCCAGAAGGAAACCTGAGGACTGGACTCAGGACAAGCAATATAACAGATGTCTCTCTCCGGGGATACAGAGAAGCAGTGATTTAAGCCCCAGAGCTCTCCAAACTCTCAGCTGTCACGCAGCCTGCCACGTGGAGAATATTAAAATGAATGAGAAATCAAGAACCCCGGGAAGCCAGGCGGTCACACCAGGGCAGTGGAAACATCTGACCCGCTGATTCGAAGGACCGGTGATACTCACACGCTTTAGCATTTGAGAGCCCTGGGATCCGAACTGGGTGCAAAAGAACACCCTGCTGCATCCGCCCACCGGCGTGTAGGCTGCGTGCCTGTGTGGAATGCTTTAACTTCTCTGGGCTTCATTTCCTCATCAGGAAGACGGGGCGGATTACAGGACCCTCCACCTGAACTTGGGGCCAGCGTTAAAGGAGATTACGTTTTCTTCGACAGCTGCGTAATGGAGCAGTTCGGGAGGTGCAGGGGAATGGGATCCGGCTGCCCGAGGGGAGCCTCTATTCTCCCGCTCGCTGGCTAAGTGAACCTGGGCAGCTTACTTAACTGCTCGGAGATTGTTGCCTTGCCAGAAAGCAGTAGTTAATAATTTACGTGCCTCCTATGGATTTTTTGTGGGGCTGGCAACACAGGTGTTGTGCTCCGTTCCTGGCAAGAGAAAACACTCGGCATACAATAGGTGTTGGTCTTGCGATGCTCACTCCCATGAGTGAGCCCTTCTTGGTCTCACTCCCACGGGATCCTTAGCTTCCTCTGCCTTCCTTGCCGCTGTAAGTTAGAACAGAGCCTGGCACATAACAGATGTTCAATAAACACTCGTTAAATGACCAGTCGAGTATGCTACCTGAGCCCTCAGCCTTCTCATCTACAGCTCACCGCATTCCCCCCATTTTCTGATTGGGATTTATATTCAATAAATGGTTATCAAGGACCTATTTGGTTTCAGATATTGCCCTATACTCTGGGAAGAAAGCAGTAAACAAGACATGCACGGGACTACACTTCAGGAGGACATAAGGTGTGTGAAAGAAATAAAGTCCAGGGGCACCCGGGGGGGGTTCGGTCAGTTAAGTGACCAACTCTTGGTTTCGGCTCAGGCCATAATCTCACGGTTCGTGGGATCGTGCCCCGCTTCGGGTTCTGCGCTGACAGCAGAGCCTGCTTGAGAGTCTCTGTCTCCAGCTCTCTCTCTCTGCCCCTCCCTGCTATCTCACCTGCGCCCTCTCTCTTCTCTCAAAATGAATAAATAAACATTAAAGAAGAAGAAGAAATAAAGTCCAGTGATCACAAAGAGCTGGGGGAATGGGGGGTAGTTCAGAGGGTAGGAAAGCTCCTAAGAGCCTTGGAGCTGACCCCTAAAGATGGAAAGGAGCCAGCCACGGAGAGAGCTAATAGAAGAGAATCCAAGGTAGAAACTGCAGGCTGGGGGCTCCTGGGGGGCTCAGTCGGTTAAACTTCCGACTTCAGCTCAGGTCATGATCTCACAGTTCGCAGGTTTGAGCCCCACATCGGGCTCTGTGCTGACAGCCCAGAGCCTGGAGCTGCTTCAGATTCTGTGTCTCCCTTTCTCTCTGCCCCTCCCCCATTCACACTCTGTCTCTCTCTCTCTCCAAATAAAGTCATAAAATTTTTTTAAAAAGAAAAAAATTAAAAAGAAAAAGAAAGACGGGGTGGTGTCACAGGTTGCATTGCCTTCACCAAAAGATACGCTGAAGCCCTTACTCCTTGGACCCACGAATATGATTTTTTTAGAAATCGGGTCTTTGAGGATGCAATCAAGTGAAGACGAGGTGGTATGCAATGACTGGTAGCCTTATAAAAAGAAGAGAAGAGACATAGAGGCACAGGGAGGTGGCCACGTGACAACAGAGGCAGAGACTGCATGATGTGTCAGCAAACCGAGGATTCCTGGTGCACCAGAAGCTTGGAGAAAGGCATGGAATCGATTCCCCCCTAGAGCCTCCAGAGGAAGCACAGCCCCACCAACACCATGATCTCAGACTTCTAGCCTCCCAAACTATGAGAGGACAGATTTCTGTTGTTTTCTGCCACCCCATTCGTAGGACTTGGTTAGGGCAGCCTAGGAAATGCCCACAGAGAGAATGAAAGGCGGGCTCCGGGGGCACCTGAGTGGCTCCGTCGGTTAGGCATCTGACTCGTGGTTTTGGGCCAGGTCATGATCTCATGGCTCATGCGTTCGAGCCCCGTGTCAGGCTCTGTGCTGACAGCGCAGAGCCTGCTTGGAGTTCTCTCTCTCTCTCTCTCTCTCTCTCTCTCTCTCTCTCTCTCTGAATAAATTAAGTTTAAAAAAAGAAAGCCATGCTCAGGGGACAGAAAAGAAGAGTAGGGATGCTGGGCTACAGGGGAGAGAATAAGGGCTCAGGGTTGGGAGTGGCTGGTGCAGGGGGACCTTGCGGACCACGGGGGCACACTGTTTGGGGGACTGGAGACCAGGGAAGGACTGGATTGGACTTGTGTTTTTCAAAAGATCACTCAGGCATCTACGATATGGGGGTGCCTGATGAAGTGGGGGGACCAGTTTAACCAAGCTAGCTATCCCCGGTAAGAGCTTGGGGTGACCTTTCATACCTTAATTGGCAGCATCACTTACATACCGAAACAAGGGACCACTGACTGAGTTGAGCGAGCCCAGAAGTATCCTGCCCACCCAGGAGTTGCTCAGAAAACATGACAGATGCACCTTCAGATCTTTCTACCTCAAACCATAAGCTGGCATCATCCTTCCACACTAAATTCACTGGTTCCTTCCCAGAAGCGAGGTATGTATCTTCCATGAACATAGACATATGCATATATGGAAACATACACATTGTGCACACGGTCCTCAATCAATGGGTGGCGCAGACTTAGGAGATAAACGGGTATCGGGTTTTGCTACCTATGGTCAAACCTACGCTGTTGTTTTCCTTCCTCTCTAAGTGTAAAAATACTGCATTTTGTATGTTTTTCCCCACTGTGATCTTTCTGGGTTTGTGACTGTGTATTAGTTCTGTGTATTAGTTACCCTGGCAACACGGTAGACTTGGATCTGATTGGCCAGGTTGTCAGTTCATTGTCAGAGCCGTGGGCCCGGTTTTGAGTGGTAGATGTGTGTGTGTTGACCTGAGCTACACAGGCGGGCTTGGCCAGGAAAACTTGATCCAGCAGACCCTCCGCAAGCTCTCTGCCCGCCAAAAGGGCCCTTCCTCCACCCACTGTGAATGTCCCTCATCTTGCTTTTGGGAAGATGCAAGCACTCCTTTCTATCTTTGAAATATCTGTTAGGAAATGTACCCAGCTTTGGAATGTTCAGCCCTTGGTGCAGAACATATTTATTTATAATGAGAAATTAATTCTCGGGGAAGCAGAGGGAGAACATTCCAATTGCTGGACCACAGGATTAGAGCCCATTACACAGTGTGAATTCAGACGTGCTATGCGAATGGAAGAAGGCACAGACTCAGCCAAATGCCTCCTTTGCATTTGGAGGCATTGAATGAGGTCCTGGGGCACCTGGGTGGCTCAGCCAGTTGAGTGTTTGACTTCGGCTCAGGTCGTGATCTCACTGTTACTGAGATCGAGCCCCACATCAGGCTCTGCACTGACAGTGCGGAGCCTTTTTGAGATTCTCTTTCTCTCCCTCTCTCTCTGCCCCTCCCTGTTTGTTCTCTCTCTCTCTCTCAAAATAAATAAATAAACTTAAAAAAAAAAAAAAAAAGAACGAGGTCCTGGGACCAGAGTATGCTAAAGATTTAAACTGGGACAAAAATCACAGCCCAGTTTACGCCAACAGAATTGAACCATTTATTTATTTAATGTAGCAGATGTGTCATCTACTCATTAGAGTCTGTTTCTCTCCCTCACAAATTACGTAGGGAAGAAAGCAAAGTCCTACAGATAGCCGAAAATCTTTCTGAGCCAATGAACAGAAAAATCCCACACAGAGTGAAGTTATACAGACTGATGCCTTAAAAAAACTAAACTATATTTTTTCGTATTTGCACAAATTTCTAAGTAGCCCTACCTGGCTCACTGCTCAAAATCCTCGTGTTTTCAAAGGAAGCATATCACTGATGCCCGGACCTACCATGTTCTCTGAACAGATTGTATTTAACCATGCTACATAACCAGCATGGTCTTAATATAGATGTAAAAGTCATCGGCAAGCAGTCATTTTTTTACCTGGGTTAAGTGTTACAGTGTGTTCAGTAAAGTTAACATTTAGGCTGTCCAATTTCAAAGAAAAAAAAAATCTGAAGGGAAGAGAGACAAGAAGCACATTCCAAATAGTCTTCCCAGAGAGATGATTACATAGTAATAATTAATTCCTCTGCTGAAGTTGCAAGGGGAGGGGGAAATGCCTTCTAGAACTTACATTTTGCCTCCATTGAAAACAAACGGAGGCTCATCATGCACAGAGCAAGGAGAGAATCAGGATGTGATCAGGGACCCAATCAACTCCTTCAGGACTTCCGGCAATAAACCAAGTGCCATTAGCTTTTGAACATCGCGTGGCTTTTCGGGGATCACCTCGGGTGGTTGGGTTTTGTGAGCGACTCTTGCCTGCAAGGCTACCAATAACGCACATGCCAGATCAACACGGTTTCTAAATCCTCCAATGACACAACGGTACAGCCTTAGATTTGCACAAGGAGTGTTGATTTGTTAACCATACGTGTTTAAAATAGATCACAATTTTTATCATCTTCCTTTTTTCCCATGGTTTTATTGGGATCCCCCAGAATGGAACTGGTCGGGGCTTCTCAACCCCTGAGAGGTCAGGTTGCTCTGGGATTTGTGCCCCAGGGGAAGTTCCCAGGGAATGATCCTCCCTTGCCTGGGGGAGGGAAGGGGCTTCGGGCAGCGGAAGCTTCCCCATCCAACCCCAGCCTTATAAAGGAAGCCACCCTCCCCGGCCTCTCCTGTCCTAGGACTCCAGACCACAGACAAGTGCCCAGAACATCACATTCAGATTTTCGGAGAAGACACAGCCGAGCCAGGAAATGAAAAACACGATGCAAGTCTGTGGGGCTGGCGTTAGTTGAAAGGAGAAAAAAAAAATTAGTAAGGGGCGGGGGAGGTGGGAGGTGGGAAGCAACAATGAAATTTGGAGCCAACAGAGATAATTTGAGGGAAAGCAAAGAATGGAACCCAAACGGAAGATTCCGTGAAGATCCAGGCAGAAGACGCCGTGACGAGCGAAGAGACAAAAAGACACGGATATTAATAAAACAGAGGGAGAAAAGAAACGCAACAGAAAGCCCTGTGGTTCTGCATTCCAGCCAAGGTGCACACACGCGCCGGTAAAAGCAGGGAAGTGGGGGAACAAAGGGTGTCATAGCAACCTCAACAAGCCCCGTTGTGCTACCAACTGCAGTGTCCCTGGTCATCCATCAAGGTGCCTCCGGGATCCAAACGCGGCATGCACACAGGGAGGGCTGAGGCCGCCCCGGTGGGAGGTATCTGAGCCCCTGCGACGCACCCTGGCCTCCCTTCCTTCCTTCCTCCCCACCTAAAATCCAAGCTAGGTCTGTGCCAAGCCTCTGCCTTCCTTGTCAAGGTGCAGGGAAACGATCTGGACACAGCAACCCGATGCAGTCATGTCCCCACTGATGTTTCCCAAATTGTTTCGGATCGGGGTGACGGGGAGCTCCCCGGTGCTGGTGAAAACTCCCCTGACCCTTTGAAAACAAAGGCAAGAAAATAACAAAAGAAGGCCGGGGAGGGGGGTGGGGTGGGGTGCTAAAGCACACACATGGATTTTGCTTGATCTTGCAAAACCAAGCGCCCCGCCGTTCAGACTCCCTTGGGATTGTCTATTTCCAGAGGGATAGAAAGCTCATTTACCTGCGCCTAATTCAAAAGAGAAATGCTCATTTCCTTCCACCGCAATCTTCCACTTAAATTATAGGTCTCTTCTTTATTAACAGACCATCGTTTCTTTCTACTTTCCTTCTGGTTTGAGTGGGGGAAATAATGTGACTTTGGGAAAAAAGAAAAGGACAGATAAGTGTTTTACCAGCCAGGCTCAGAAGGCTGTAGAAAATAAGAGAACTTTTATAAGAACCTAATGGAGATATTGACATGTGTGTCTGGAAATCTAAACTTAGCAAAGTGTAAGGCAAGAACAGGCTTCCTCACTTTATTTCTGTATCTGGAAAGTTTCAGCGGCTGGTACCACATGAATATTTATTAATGCATTGTGAATCAGAACCTGTGATTATTACTTAAACTATCTTTTTACCTTACAAGCTTCAGCTCAGAAGAATAAAAACACATCTGCTTTTGCTCTTCCCATATTTTATTCAATGTTTTAACAGCTTTGCTGTAAATATCTCATCCATTACGATTCAGTTGTGACTGTATCGGCTTCACGTCTTCTGTTTTATTACTGTCATCACGGTTAAACAACACACGGTTAATTCTGTTAACTAACAAGTTCATCGTTCCAGCTAGTCAGCGATCTCCCGTTTGTTGGGTTCCCATGGTAAGAGGCTTGGTTATAAATCAAAGAAGGGCCTGAGTGAGATGCATTCCCTTTGTTAAAATGAATGGGTTGTTATTTGAGATGGTCACTTAATACACTATCATGGAAGAAGTGAGTCAACCTGAAGATAGGGCCAGACCCAATTGTATTAGATGAAGAGATTGCGCAACCCTCAAAGAATTCAGCTCTGGAATAGGCAAAAGCTTCAGATTCTCTGCATGAACCCTGCATGCCTTTATAGCCCCATCCCATGTAGACCTTGTAAACCTGTCTTCTTCTGGAGTCTTCCCAAAAGAAACATGCTCATATTTTTTTTACCTCCAGATATGATTTAGTTTGTCCGTCGGTGTGGTCTGACAGTCAAGAATGTGGGCTTTGAAGTCCAGCAGATCCAGTTTGCTTCCGGGCTCTGACATTTGGCAGCTGTGTGGACGTGGATGATTTACTCACCGTCTATGACCCCCATCTGTAAAATGGGAGCAGTAATCACACCTACCCATCAGGTGGTTCTGACATTTGAAGGAGCAAGGTGCATAAAGTTCTATATCACCGAAGATTCAAGGCAGGAAATAGAAATCACTACAGCTATTTCAAGCGTGAAATGAGTTAATTTGGATACTAGGTATGCTATCTATTATTATGGTAATGTAGGAAGTCATACATTGGCTTAAGACAAAGGGCATTTATTTAAACCCTGGGTCTGCAGATCAGAGATTTGGGCTTAGCTTGGCTGAGCAGCTCTTCTGGTCAGTAGGCTCATTCCATGGCTTGCTGTTGGCTGATGCATCTCGGTCAAATGTGTCATTCACCAGCAGGATGATCCAGGCCACTCCCCCGGCAGTAGAGCAAAAGGACTTCTTGGGCGATGTTTGCTAACATCTCATTGGCAAAGCCAGCTACATGTTCAGCCCGCAGGCAAGGGTTGGGGTAGACAGAAAGTCCCCACCCAGGGCGGCTGGATGTGAGGGTGACCCACCATTCTGGTTTTCCAGAGCCTAAGGGGTTTCCCAGGATACGAGAGTTTTAGTGCTAAAACTGGGCAGTTCTGGGCTCACTAGGATGCATTGGACACTGTGTTGGCACATTTATCGGGCAAGAACATGGACACGAGGAGGGTTCAGAATTGAAACCTTATGAAAGGGACTTAGGCGCTGCCTATCAAATCGTTGGAACGCTTGGAAAAAGAATTATTGGTCTGAAGGTCATGGCATTGTTTCTGGTGCTAGTACAGCCTCTACGATTAGCCCTGCCAACCTAGCAACCAGAGGCTGGCACGGGGAACAGGCTGCCATGGGGCCACCATGCACTGCTTGCTTGTCAACTATCAGAATCACAGACATCATGGTCACTCCTACTTTCCAGATCTCCCCAAGGGCAGCCGATGAACAGGACCAAACCCTAACGCAGAGCTCTGACTACAGGAGAATCTGGGAATTAGGCTATTGAGCTTTCCAACCTTCTAGAAGAGGAGAAAGAAATGGAGCCTGAGCATCTGGGTCCACAAAGGTTCACAAGAACGTCAGGTGTTCATGGAACATTACCTGCTATTGCTGTGGTGAGATTCATTCAGGTTGAGTCATCGATAGGACCTGCTACTAATCCCCAGGTCTGCAACCCTCTGTGTGGTTTAGCTAAAATTATAGGCCAACGGGGTTATCTTCTAAGATACCTGATTCCCACAAGGCTACCTACCTTCAAAGGGGCAGAATCATTACAAAGAAAATGGTTTTTATAGCATTTCAACTCCCAAGGGCAATGAAGGAATGGTTAAGAAGGCACATGCTTTTTTTCACCTTGTTTTGCTTTAGGTATGATTGGGATTTCTTTTTTTTTTTTTTCTAATTCCTCTTCTGAAAAGTATCTGGGTATTCTCAGAATCTGGAAGGTTTTGTTCAGATTCTGGGAGAAGATTTACATCAGTTCCCATCACTTTAGCCCAGCTGACTCCTTTATAATCATAGAGGGTTGCAAAATAAATCAGAGGGAGAAAAAAGAATGAATTCTGAAGGCGTCTGAAATGAACATCATTGATTTTGGCCTGTATCTGACCTATCCTTAAGAAAGACAGAAACAACACACCCATCTTAGGAAGGTCGCTTGAGTCTACTGATTTCAAAACACAAATAAGCTGAATTTATTAGGGAAAACTCCGGTTCATTAGAGATAATTTCTCTAAGATACAGGTCCTTAAGGAAAACATACCTTCACTGTGATTCTAAATCTGTCTCCTGAGAAATCTCAGTTGCTTGCTGATCAGTTTGAATTCTTTGCTGCTCTTAACTTTCTGGCTGCATGTTAGAAATCATTTTAAATGAATTGAATAAAATTCACAAGTGTTATATGCCAGCAAATGATGAACTCACAGGAAATATGACTCAAATCCACTTTTTTCATTTTGGTTTTTTTTCCCCCTCATAATAAATAGAAATGAACAAATGTGGCTTTAATGACATCTCGGAGTGAGAGGCTGTTATTGATATATTATCAGTTGGAAGCGTGTAATGTTTCAGCGAGGTAAACTCCATTCCGTGTATTTATAACCAGATTGAAAAAGGTGTGTTTGTTATTTTGTGTGACACTTCCTAATGATAGTGAAGTTTTGTATATGAAGATATACATGCACCGTCATAAAAATGAACAATATTTCAGCTTACAAAATGTTTCTTTGATTGAAGATGTTTTTGTACTTACTTAGTTTCCAATTACTTTTTTAACCTGTGCTCACAAACTTACACAAGCTTTTCCTCATTCCTGTAAGGCTGTAAACAGACCCTTCAAAGAGGGTCCAATGAAGTAAATGGGGGTTGCCTGCTTTAAAGTGACAAGTCCTTGCCTGCGCAGCTGAGGTTCTGGTCATGAGCACAGTACGATCTGTATCAGGTCAGACTCTTTCAGTTATAAAACATAGAACCAGGCTTAAGAAAACAGGGAGTCTATGGCCCAAGCATAGAGGGCTGGCCTCAGTCACCATGGGATGAAGGTGTGCAATGATGTCACCTGAACCTGGGGTCTCATCATCTCTCAGCTTTGCTTTCTGATTTGTGTTAGACTTCTTTTAAACCAAGGTATCTCCATGAAGTCCCAAGATGATAGTAATAGCCCCAGAACACATAGTCTCCCTCTGTCTCTGTCTCTCTCCCCTCTCATTCCCAACCAAGTGAAGAAAAAAATAAGAGTCCACCCACCATTGCTTCAAACTGCTCACATGCAGACTCCTAAACCAACTGTTGTTACCAGGGGTGTATTAGCTACCTATTGCTGTGTAACAAATTATGTCTGAAAGCTTAGCAGCAAAAAACAACAACAGCAGCATTCATTTAGTACCTCAAAGTTTTGGTGGGATCCAAGCATGGTTTAGCCAGACTCCAACTCCAGAGTCTCCAATGGGCTGCAGTCAAAGTGCTGGCCAGTCATCTCAAGGTTCTAGCGGGGCTAGATCCACGTCCAAGTTCACTCAGGGGTGTAGGCAGAATATGGTCTGTTGGATTGAGGCCCTTGGTTCTTCTTGGGCTGTTGGGCAGAGGCCACTGTCTGCTCTTTGCCACATGTGTCTCTCTGGCTTTATCAGAAAGAGCAAATGAGAGAGGGAGAGGAAGAGAGAGACAAAGACAGAGAGATGAAATTCAGTTTTCAATTCCAGTCTTGGAAGTAATATCCCATCATTTCTGCCGTGTTTTAGTCATTAAAACAAGTGAATTAGGAGCTAGCCCACACTCAAGAGGAAGGAATTACACCAAGGAGTGAATATCAAGAGATGAGATCATGACAGCCATTTCAGAAGCTGTCTACCACAAAGGATAATGAAATGTTCTGATTGGTTTAATATCAATTCTCCATGTTAAGATACAGGCTTTATCAAACCATTGTTTTTGCCTTATAATAATTTATTGAGTGGATACATCCAAGCTTATTTAACTTTTTTTCAACATATTAAACTGAGTTGTTTACAGGTCTTAACATTTTTCTCTGGTATTACAGATAAGAGTATGGCACTTCTTTCCTCAAAAGTCATTTGATAATCATTTCCAGGAAATCTAAACTCAAATGGTTAGGGGGACATGTAAACGGCCCTTGAAAGGGACAGTGGTCACTTACGTCCAGCTTCCTGCCAGCATGTGGAACATGAACCCTTATCTCCCAGTTCTTCAAGAAAAATAGGAAGTTCATCCTTAAATGTAAACTGTTCTATTGGCTCCACTAAAAATAAAATACATTTAAACAAGGGTGCTGGCCAAAGAAAACTGAGCTGTGGGCTGGATTTGATACACTGACTACCATTTGAGACTGATGACCTAATGGCTGTACTTCTAAAATCAAGCCTAAAGGGGAAAAGAAACAAAACAGGAAATGGTAAAACTATGGACACATCATAAAGACCAGTGGTTGCCAGGGGTTAGGGGAAAGAGTGAAGAACAGATGGAGCCCTGAGGATTTCTGGGGCAGTGAAACTATCTGTACGACACTCTAATGGTGGATACATATCTTTATGTATTCGTCAAAATATACAGGGTGCACAACATCGAGAGTGACCTCTGGTGTAAACCATGAACTTTGGGTGACAATGATGTGTCCATGTGCGTTCATCAGTTGCAGCAGATGTAGCACTCTAGTGGGGGATGTTGGTGCTGGGGGTGGGGAGGAGGTTCTGAGTGGGGGACAGGTGGGGCCAAATGGGAACTCTCTGTACCTTCTGCCTAATGTTGCTGTAAATCTAAACCTACTCTAAAAATAAAGTATATAGAGGGACGCCTTGAGTGGCTCAGTCGGTTGAGCGTCCGACTTCAGCTCAGATCATGATCTTACGGTTCGTGGGTTCGAGCCCCGTGTTGGGCTCTGTGCTGACAGCTCAGAGCCTGGAGCCTGTTTCAGATTCTGTGTCTCCCTCTCTCCCCCCCACCCCCCCCACCCCCCGTTCTCTCTCTCCTTCAAAAATAAACAAACATTAATACAAATAAAGCAGATTCAAAAGACTGGAAATAAAGGAGTGGGGTATGTGTACATTTTTTTAAATTTCCCAGATATTCTTCAACAAACAAATTGCACGGGCAGCCTTCACTTTGCAGAGCAATGAAGGACTATAAAAATGACTTTATAGGCTAAAACTGTGCAAAACGATATTCATAATCAGTGGTAAAAATTCCAATCGCTCCATGACCTTTAAAATGTTCACCGAAACATTAAAACTGCCTTACTATTGCTTATAAATGCATACAAAAATGATCCCAAAAAATAGCAATTTATTTATTTATTGCATACGCTGTATTTTAATCTTTGACACATTGAGAAGGAATGTGTGTATTTCTTTGTGAAAACTTATCAAGTAGTTTGAATACGGCTGGTTGGCCTTCTTCTCATGATATAACCTAGGATACCAAAAACAGCATCTTTTCCATGCCTCAGTGAATCCTCATACTCAATTTTAAGTTTGGATCAGCTCCCAACAGGTTGATCTTTGCGCCTTCAAGGTCATGAACTACCACTGTGATTCCTAAATGTGAAGTTGCTGCCAGCATCACTTTCTCCTCATCATGAACACTTTCCTGTTTACTGACATGTTTGATCCCATGAAGTTCCTCCTTCTAGAGTCTCTCCAGCAGTGGCCGTGGCCACGTTCCCATGGGCAGCTGTCTCTCCAATAAGCCCATTGACAAGTTCAATGTTCATTTCATTCCCAGGGTCAATTTTCATTTCTTTGCTGTACTTTCATCCTAGCTGGTCGGTCCCCTCCTTTTTTCTTTAAGTTTTTTTTTTTTTACATTTATTTATTTTTGAGAGACAGAGAGAGACAGAGCACAAGTAGGTGAGGGGCAGAGAGAGAAGGAGACACAGAATCCAAAGCAGGCTCCAGGCTCCAAGCTGTCAGCAAAGAGCCCGATGCAGGGCTTGAACTCACAAACTGTGAGATCATGACCTGAGCCAAAGTCGGATGCTTAACCAACTGAGCCACCCAGGTGCCTCCCCGCCCCCCAGCCCCAGTCCCTTCCTTTGACTGCTCACTTTCATGAACCATCACAAGGGTTTTCCACTGGGAGGCAAGGAGGCAACGCAGTCACACACTTTGCTGTCTGTGTGTGGACTTCACACACGGATGTGCAGAAACCAGTCACCGACAGATTGAGGAAAGGAGGAAATGGGTCCCTGCTCTGGGAGCCCTTCTGCTACCTGCATGGTGATTCGTGGCCTGAAGGGCTGGCAGTGAGGTTTGTACTTGATGCAACTGCTCACCCGTGATACACCATGATAACTCAAACTTGAATCATGGTGTGAGTAACTCTAACATGGTAACTGAAGTGTGCACAGAGCAGAACCATGCAAAGAAAGGACTGCCAGTACTTCAGTGTTGGAAAGAAATAAACTTTATTATAAAAGAAAGTCAGTCTTTGGTCCTGTTTTGGTCGTAGGTGGACTCAAGGACTAAAGAGAGACTATTGAAGAAGACATGCTGCTGGTGGAGTTCAGTTGATTTATGGCCCTGGAGACCTCACGGGACATTGCGTAATGCTATTTTGTTCAGACTCCCTGTGCATATGTACATCTGGAGACATATGTATTTATGGAAAATGATAAATATTTTTTCTCCCCTACCTTATGTCTAAGTAGGTCAGGTTGGCAATATTTTCAGGAGTTATTACATTTCAGCCAATGTGTTTCCAAGAGCCTGTAGAATGTAGCTGAAGGATACTCACGGGTGGTAACAGTGTGTATAGGACTTCAAAGTCCTATAAATAACAATTGTTTTCTGAGAACTAAACTGGGAAACTAGAACATCATGGATCAAAGCAGAGAAATGCAAAGTCAACTTAGAGATATAATTTTAAAAGCTATATGATGCCCTTAGTAGATGCAAAATGAATAAAAGCCAATAATCCTTCATGGTTTTTTGTTTGTTTGTTTGTTTTTAAATAAGAGGAACTTAGCAAAACCGCAATAAAGAGGAAATTCTTTAACAGGGTAAATACCTCCAGCAAATGTTACTCGTGATGTTGAAAATTCAGAAGAGTTGCTACTAAATCTAGCAACACAACAAGCATGCCCCATCACTGATAGTGGACAACAGAGTTCTGAAGGTCCCAGCCAATGAATTAAGAAAAGCAAAGCAAATAGAGGGATACGGATTAGAAAGGAAGCAATTCCCATCATCATTTGCAGCAGACAAGGCCATCAATAAAGAAAATAGAGACTCAACAAATGATCACAACGAAAAGAAAGTATCAAAGTTGCCGAGTATCAGATGGACATTTAAAATGTTCCAGACACTGGAAATAACCAATTAGAAAATTAAAAGAAAGGTCAAGGTGATCCTTACGCTAGCAACACTGGAGGTAACCAGCAGATAAGCAATCCTGTGGCTTCTCAGTGTACTAAGTGACAAATTCAGAATCAATGAGAATCACAGAGGACAGTATGAGTGAAACCCAGGCAAACCCCATCTTCCAACGCAGATACCTGATATAACTGTCAAATATGCCAATCCTGTGAATTCAACCAGTTAGTACCTGAAGCCATGACATTTTCTAATCATAGATAACTAAATCACCTGAGGCCACCCCATTTTTGAAGATTTCAATACATGTGCCTCGTGCCCATTGTTTAACAGTCCCTGGGAGTCCAATACTGCATGGTGATTTATCAAGTTCAACCGATGGGGGTCCATAGGCTGAATCAGAGTTTTTGAGCCCATCAGCAAAGAATCATACTTTTCCAGGAAGGCAGTCTTACCCTGGGCCCAACTCCTGTCCTTTTCCTGAAGTCAAGAATAAGATGTAAATGGATTTTCTGTGTATTGCTTGCCACAAAAGCCTTCGGGATAATTTGACCATTTTAGCCATACCTTTTCTCCCCAGAAAAAAAAATCCATATTCATGAAAATATTGTATGTATTTCCAAGGGGTTCCCAGACATCCTGAAGCCTACTCAAGAGACTGTAGGTTAAGCATCCATGCTCTGCGATATGTAGTACATCTTCTCCTAGATGCATCAATGTTCACGACAGTGGCTCACAGTCAAGAAGCCCTTCCCATCGGCTGCCTGGGTTTGTATCTCAGCTTGGTCCTTAATCACCTGTGTGACCTTAATTGCATTACTTAAACCCTCTGGGCCTCAGTGTTACTATTTGCAATGGGGATCAGAGTAATCCCGACTTCACTGGGGAGTTATGAAGATGAAATAGGAAAAAGCCGGAGAAAGCTGTTGGCTCACTGCCTGTCACATAATAAATCATCAACAAATGTTAGTTATTACTCTTTTATTACTAACTATCCTGTGACTGCTTTGGCTTTTATTTTGTTTTAGCTTTTTACAATAAATATACATTATACTTTATACCAGAATTTTTTAATGTTTATTTATTTTTGAGAGAGAGACAGAGACAGAGTGAAAGGGGGGGTTGGCAGAGAGAGAGGGAGACACAGAATCTGAAGGAGGCTCCAGGCTCTGAGCTGTCAGCACAGAGCCCGACACGGGGCTCAAACTCATGGACTGTGAGATCATGACCTGAGCCTAAGTGGAATGGTTAACCGACTGAACCCCTCAGGAGTCCCTATACCTGAATTTTTAACCTTGGCACTATTGATATTTGGGGCCAGATAGTTCTTTGTTGTAGGGGCTGTCCTGTGCACTGAAGGATATTTATCAGGACCCCTGGCTGTACCCACTAGATACCCAGAGTACCCCCACATCGGTGACAGACACAAATGTTTCCAGATAGTTACTTATGTCACTCGGTGGATAAAAATCACCCCTAATGGAGAATCACTGGTCTATTAAATGGATATTTTGAGAGGCAAAAGTAATCATAATATTTAAAATGTTACCATTGCTCATGAAAAGACAGTAAGGCCAAAAAATGCACTCAAAAATGGAGGGGGGAAAAGGACTCTGAGTAAGAAAGAGGAAATGATTGTGTGAATGAGGTCAGGAAGTCCCAAGGCTCAGTACATGCATGTGGGCAAAGGGGATTAATGTGAAGCACGGGGGTTGTGAAAGATACAGAGGAAAAATGAATTTTGGCCGTGGAATGAATACATCGGAAACTCTTTGGGGGAAAACATACAGTTGGGCCTAGAGAGTACACAACATGAATAACACCTGGTATGAGTCAATAGAGTCTGGATATGAAAAACAGAGAGAGGAAATGAGGAAAATGGCTCTGAGGTGTCCGTGAGAGGTCAGCACCAGTGATTTGTGATAAGACAGGGTCGTTTGATAGAGAATTAAAGAGCAGCGCCCTTGGAAATCCTTGGAAAAGGATCAAGGCCAACGTTGGACTGACACCCTGAGTGTCAGCCTTTCAAGAGACTACCATGGTATACTCATTCCTGAAGCAACTAAAATTAATATCTCGTGTATATGTGGTCCTGTCATAAAGCTGTTTCACATTCCGAGTAAATACGTTTATGGGGGCTCAAAGTCTCCCTGAAAAAAGAGTAACTCAGAGAAGTTAGAAGTCAGCCCTGGTCACACACAACAGGCATAGTCTGGGAATGAGACATGTGCCCTCTCCCTTGGGTGGTAGCCGTAGGAACTTGTCACTTTAGTGTCGATGTTGATAATCTGAATCTACTGAGCACTTTCAAGCACCGCTTCAGATGTGAGGCTGGATTTTTCACCTGCCCCTCCCCAGCTAGTCCCCACAACGACCATCTGAGGTAGCAACCGTTCTAATCCCCACTATACAGATAAGGAAACGAAGGTTTTGAGGGGTTAAATGCTCTGAGGCTGCACAACTGGGAAGCAAGGATTTAATGCCTACCAGATGGTCCCCAACACTGTTCTTTTGGTTCCTTTACTGGATTATCTCTCTGTTTCTCCCTCTGTCTCTCTCTCTCTCTCTCTCTCTCTCTCTTTTAGTTTGTTTTAGAGAGAAAGTGTGTGTGTAAGTGGGGGAAAGGGGCAAAGGGAGAGAAAGAATGAGAAAGAGAGAGAGAGAGAATCCCAAGCAGGCTCCATGTTCAGCAAAGAGCCGGATGCGGGGCTCTATCTCACAACTCTGGGATCATGACTTGAGCCAAAATCAAGAGGCAGATGCTCAACTGACTCAGCCACCAAGATGCCTGGGTTTCTGTCCTGTATTCTTCTGAGCACACGTGAGGAGGGATGGGGTCCTAAATTCACTTCAACCCAATATGCTCAAGAGGATAAGAGCTAACCAGACTAAGAACGCTCTATGTGGCTCTATTCTATGGGAAATTTATTTTTATTGCATGAATCTTTCACTGGGCTATGAATGGCACCTACACATATCAGGTGTGTCCATGAAGGTGATGGGGTGGAGAAAGCGGGAAAGAATCCAGCTGGGAGGAAGAGTGCCACTCTCCATCATCAGCTCACTCTATAATGACAGACACCAATCCAAGGAAGAATAGTTACTGGCTGTGCTCTGCCCTATGCCAGCCATTCCCATGAAAATTGTTTTCCTTACACTGACATTTCAAAACAATTTCTGGGTGCCTGGGTGGCTTCGTCGTCTAGCATCTGACTTTGGCTCAGATCATGATCTCACAGTTCGTTGAGTTCGAGCCCTGCATTGGGTGAGAAGCCCCATTTCTCTCTCTCTCTCCTGCTTTCTTTCTCTCTCTCTGCCCCTTGTCAGATCTTACCCTTCTCCTTTCTCTCTCTCTCTCTCCCTGCCCCTCATCACTTGTGCCCTCTGTCTCTCAAATAAATAAATAAATAAATAATTTATAAATAAATAACAATTTCCAAGTTGGCAGTATTATCCCTATTGTTCAAAGATTAAATCAAAGTAACCTGGCCATCAGGAGAGAGCTGAGACTCAAGCCAGGCTCCACTGGACTCCAGAGTCTCAGGTTTTCTCATCAAAACAAACACATTAAAATCAAGAATCTTCTGCTCCAACATCTTTTCCATGTCTCCAAATTTTTTGCCACGTGTGACCAATTAGCACAGTTGGCTTGGACATGGTGCTAATGAGGCCCAGGTCGAGGTTAAACTCCCTCACGGGCTAAATAAAAGTCCATACTTCCCAGAGGCACAGGCCATAGCATGTGCCACGGCAGGTCCCCTCCTAGGAGCATCGCACAGGTCCTCAGTGCAGTTGAGAAACCCTCAATGAATGACAGCAATTCCACTCACCCTGTTGGATCACCTCGGAACACAGGTCATATGGACGGTGTGACTGTTCGCAGAAATAGAGACCAATGTTGTTAAGAGTTGCATAAGTTAACAAGTTTTGCCTAAAGTCAGTAAAATTTAATTTCACTCTTAAGGGATCAATGGAGCTGTGACTTCCCTTTAAAAACTCATGTACATTAAGAAAGATGCTAAAATTTTGAGATACTGAATGACATGTGCAGTAATTCCTCAATTACTTAAACTCATAAGGAAATGAGTTATTTTGTATATGTAAATTATATTAAGCTAATGGAAGTGTCTCTTTGCTACCAAGACATTTTCGTATTACACATTTTGATGGAAATCTTTCTAAATGGGATTTGTATCTTCTTGCCTTCTCAAATTGTAGAGGTAGAACATAATTTAAACTAGGTATCTGTTATTTACAAGAAATACAATTTAAACAAAGTGATTCTTTCTAATTGAAAAATGAAGGGATGGGAAAACATATACCAGGAAAGTCAAAGTTAACACCAGACAAGGTGGAATTTAATGTTAAAGTAAGAACAGGATCAAGAGGAATATAATGTCATGATAGAAGGCATTTCTCCAAAGAAAATGCAATAATCAATAACCTATGTGCACCAAATAATACAACATCGTCTCTGAGTCCCAGCTTTCTGTGTCTTCTTGCTATTCCTTAAATAAAGCCAAAGTGGTTTCTGACTCAGAGCCTTTGTGGCTTTGCTGCCAAAGTGAATTCCTGCCTGTAATTGCATTGCTACCTTATTGCATTCTCTGCCCATATATCACTCACCTACTGAGGACTGACCATTCTCCCTGATTTGTCATCCATGATCCTAAGATTTCAAGTTGTTTAACAGATGATCCTCTATGCATATGAGGTTATACTGCTGTGGGAAAAATTCAAGATACCCCAAACCCTGAATCCACCTATGCTCAATTGCATTGCATCCCTAAGAAGTGTCTACTCAACTTAGAGTCTTCTAAGCAAGCATACTCCTCATTACCAGCCAAGACTTTAGATCTAAAACCCCATAGAAGGAAAAAGCCCACAGACTCTCCCTTGACCCTTTTCTCAGTAGCCAATCCTGCCTAAGTTCTTTTCACCCTAAGCATGAGAAAGGTCACAGAAAAAAATGAATGCAATGAAAAAATCATAATTCTTTCTGTATCACTTTCCTGTGGCAGTTGTAACAAATCACCACAAACTTGATGGCTTACAACAACAGAAATTGATTCATCCATAGTTCCAGAGGCCAAAAATGTGAAATCAAAGTGTCAGCAGTGCCATGGTGGCCCTAGGTGACAGTCTATTCCTTTACCTCTCATGGCATCTTCTGGCTGCCAGCAATTCCATGGATCATGGCTACAAACCTCAATCTCTGCCTCCATCTTCATGCTGCCTTCTGGTGTGTGTGTGTGTGTGTGTGTGTGTGTGTGTGTGTGTGTGTGTGTGTGTGTAATTCCCTTCATCCCTCTCTCCCAAGGATACTTGTGAGGGCCCACAAGTGAATAATCCATAATTATCTCACCTCTAGACCCTTAACTTACTCGCATCTGCAAAGATCCTTTTTTCCAAATAACGTCATGTTTACAAGTTCCAGGAATTTGAACTTGTTACTTTGGTGCCTCCATTCAGTTGACTACACCTTCTAATTCCAGGCACATATTTGCATGGATTTTTCTCCTTGAACTCTACTGTTTTCTAGGTTTTCCAATGGTAGGAAGCTTCTCTAGGAATGGTAGGCATCCCCAAGTCTATCCATGCTTGATAAGCATGTGGCAGTCCAGGCAAGAGAAGGAATGCAAGGAAGTCAATAAAAGATAAAATGATGATCCCGAAAGAGTAAGCCCTGGAAGGAGAACCAAGAGTGAAAATGCCTTTTTTCATCACTTGCTCCTCTTACAAGAAAACTCCAGCCTCACTGTCTTGGCCACACTGTAGCCCTGTCTGATAGGAGAGATGAGATATGAGAAAACATCCCCTTCAGGATTGACCCAACAGGACACTTCTGCAAATCTTCTAATGAAGTCTGGTATCCTATTCAGCGGAGCCTGAATGAATCCTCGGGATCCTGCTCAACACTGTGCTCCGAGAGCTACCCCATCCATCAAAACTGTCACATGCAACAAAATGCCTTTGCCACAGCCATTTTGGAAATGATCTCCTGTGACTGCCTACCTCCCTGATACACCACTTATTAATTCACTCATTCAGCAGATTTTTATAAACCACCAATGGTGTAAGTGCTAAGGATACAGTGATGGACAGAACCAGGCTTAGTCCCTGCCCTCATGGACTCATCATCTAGCAGGAAAGAGACATTCATTAAAAAGCAGCAAATGTCAATTTTAAGATGGCAGCCATGACAATTGCTCTGAATGGATCCTCTGTAGTAAGAATGGGGGATTTGAACCACTCAGGAAGTCAAGAAAAGAGTAGCGTGGGAAGTGATGGTGTGCGGAGAGCTAAAGAACGGATGAGAATGCACCAGGTAGAGGTGATGAAGGTAGAGCATGTGCAAAGATCCTACTGCAGGAGGAAGCCCAGAGAGAGAGAGAGAGAGAGAGGGAGAGGGAGGGAGAGATAGCACAGTGGGAGACTCAAGGTGAAGCTGGAGAGAGACAGTGTAAAGTCATTGTTCAGTTGTTTGTTTCATAACCTTAATGGCTCACTGAGGAGTCATTGAAGGATTTGCATAGGGACCTGGCATGATTAGATTTGTGTTTCACAAAGATTAGTCTGGACTCTCTCTAGAGAGTGGTTTAAAAGGGGGCCACGGGTGAAACGAATGGGCATCTGGAGGTTCTCAGAGTGCAAGATGTCAGTCAGGGTACCTTGGACCAGACAAGTGCAGGTGGTAGAGACAGAAACAATAAATGGATGTAGATGAGATTCAAAGCATAAAAAAGGCAGGACGCCGTGAACCGGGAAAAGGGCTGGCAGAAAGATAGGTACCAAGGATGAGTCCTAGACTTCCAGGTTTTCATAAGTAGGTTTTTCCCTTCCTTTAGAGAAAACACTGACAGAACACTATGTTGGAGGAACAGGGTAGGGGGCATCGTGTTATGAGACCTCTTTGGACATACTGGCTTTGGAGAGGTCTCTGAAATTCCAGGTACCTCAAAGCTGAGGTCAAGGTGATTTAATGTGACTCTAGCACTCAAAGGAGCTCACAGCATAGGTCTAGTCTAGAGCTATCAGTGCATAAGTCATCTGGGCAGAGGGGGAAACCGAGCTGCAGGCAAAGGAGGGCCCTGCTTACATAGGGCCTGAGGTTTATACAATTTGGAGATGCTAACTAAGAATAACAATACAAGAATACAAAATTAGGCACAGAAGTGAATATTTATGAAACCAGAATCCACAAATTTTAAAAAGCTAAAAATACTACACGCATCACAAGATCCAGAAAAAACCCCACAATGGTTCTTATTAATTCACTGCCTGATATACCTCTGTAATAAATCTCTTTTCCGCATTTTAGGTTGCGTGCCATTTGATAATCTTTATGATAACAATATTTTTTGTAATATTTTCCATTAAAAAGGCATGCAATTCAGACCTGTCTCTAATGGTTGATTGAACTTGGTTGCCAATTATTAGATAATTGGGACACATAACACATGTGGCTCCACGTAGAGATGTCCTTATCTTCGCACTACTGGTATAGCCTTATGCCTTACAATGCAAGAATTCTGGTAAAGTTTTATTTGACATCACTTTTTTAAAAATAATAAAACCCTATGGTGCTTTTAAAATTGTATACAACATGCTATTGAGTTTATTTCTGGCAGGAGAGAAATTCGGCTTTGTCATGGCTTTGTGACAAAGAAATTAATCCTCTGCTTCAATTTATACTTTTAATGACTGCAGAAATTTTGCACGACTGGTTTTAGGCTTCATACATCTTAAATCTTGTATCTTCTCCACCACCCACATACATCGAGCACTGGGTGCCTAGGAAATACTCATATCCCTCTAGAACCTCTAACCTATACCTTTATGTCTCCATCCTGGGGAAGATGGCAAAGTGCGCATTAGGAATATTCTGGAAGCCATTCCATAGTGTTGAGCCACAGGCAGTACAGTGAGAAGTCATTCCACTATACAGATGGTGATCTAGAATGACATATGTAGATTCCACTAAACCCAGATTACATGGATTCCCAGGTCTTTCCCTTGGTCAAATCCAAAAACTGCCAGTAGCCACCTACATTTACAGATTGGATAAAAACACATGGTCACATGAGTGTATTGCTATGGTACCTCCCAGGTCCTTCCTTGAAAGAGCTGATACAAGTGAATGAGAGGCTTTAGCTCTTTCAGCTTCACAGAAAATGCATCTCCCTTTCTAGGCTTGTATGAGATACCTCTACAGCAGTCCCTTCCTACTTTGGTACAATTGGCATTTGGGGCTGGATAATTCTTTGCTGGGGGCTGTAGGCTGTAGGATGTTTAGCAGTAACCCTGGCTTCTACTCATTCAGTGCTGGTAGTACCCCACCTTCACCCCACTTGGGATACCCAGAATGTCTCCAGATATTGCAAGATACACCCTGCAGGACAACCTTGACCCCTGTTGAAAACCATTGGTCGAGAGAGAGAGAGAGGGATTCACTTATTTAGTGGATACTTGCTAGATATCTGCTACATTGAAAGCCTTATGGAAAGCACCTTGCATAAGCCCATGGTGCAGGTGGAAGGCAGATAATGAACAACAAATTGTGGTAGAATGTGGTAAATGCCATGAAAGGAAGACCTTGAGGACTGTGGCAATCCAAGACAAAGCTCCTTCCTACTTCTCAAGACTGGTTGGGGGATCATGAGGATTACAAAAGATGGCATCATCCTGCAGCTATTCCACCAAAGCAATTCTTCACCCTGGTGTGAGAGAAGCTGAACATCTATGGGGAATTACAGGAAACACTTCAATTAGCAACGGCAGAATGGCAGACACTATGTACAATCCTTGGTCAAGAATCATTGAGAAAGTGTGTTAATCATAATCAGGTAGAGGAATCCATCTGCCTTTCTTGTATTCTGGCAGTTATTTTCCTTATACTATGCCAACCACACTCATATTTGAAGTCTACAAATATCAAGACTGAGTCATTCCTAGGAGGTGTTGACAATTTTATTCATAGAAGATTTGCCACAAGAGTTTATCCCAGCTGAATGGAGGGAGGTGATGGGGGGAGGGTAAGTCAATAAGAATTTAGCTTGTGACCAGCACTATATATAAATTAAAAAAGAATACTCACCTGGTTTGACACAAATCATTCCTCTCGAACTCTTGTGATAACCCTGGCATTGTTCTTACCCTATCCTATCTTTCCCCCACAATCCATTACAAAACCTATTGACAACAAAATAAAAGAACTCCAGGGCACATCAGAAATCAGGGCCAGCTTCACTCAGGGCATCATCTCACTATCAAATGTATTTGTTCACGAAAAGCCCTGGAATAGACAATATGTCCCTTTGCTGAGCTGTTTGCCTTTCTATAAAATTAGTAATTGGAAAGGGAATGTCACTAATTCCCTTTTCTCTGTTTGAAAGTTACTGCAGAGTCCTTTATCAAATTGAGCACTATGTAACAGTGCTGCGCAGAAATGAGCTAACCCACCAGCTCTCCTTTGATTGCATGTAATCACAGGAGCCCCTTAAAAGCATATTCCTTTAATCTTCACTTTATCATCACTCTTTATTTTTGCTGATCTTGCCTTAATTTGGCCATTCAAACCTCTTCTAGAGGGCGCTCCGTGGCCCTCACATGGATTAATTAATCCATTATTGCAATAATTTCCACTTATGTGGTGCTTGATCATTAGAAATTCATTTTGATACTGGCAAGTAATTTAACATTGTGGGTTTAAAGTGGTGTTTCCTCAAAATTTACTAGAAAAATAACACATGCTAATGCACTGAACCCATAATCCCAGGATCTCAAAGGGTGAGGTTAAATTTATTTACTTTTTTTTAAAATCAGGAAAATAATAAGGCAAATGTCCTGGGGTAGAGTAAAAATCATTGAGGAGGATATGGAGCAATGACATTTCCGAGATCCCAGCTAAAGCCAGGTCTCTGGGGCTGAGAAGCCTAGGCTGGTACCTTTTCCTCTTACTTACAGAGCTCAGAGCCCTTGTCTATGAAATGGGACTAGTCGCATCCACAGTGTAGTGAGGAGTAAAGCGGACAATTTGTGTAGAGAGGCCAAAGCTGGGACTGACATCTAACCACATTGGAAGCTTCAGGTCAAGGAAAAAGTTATCAGTTTGCCACACACACACACACACACACACACACGCACGCACCCACACACACGCACATTGCCATTGCCACTATAACTCAACACAGAGGCTGGTTCTATACGATAACCAAGTCAGCAGGCTTTCCCACTCACAAATTGACCAGTTATTAATTAGGGGGAAACGTCGACATCAATTCAGTCAAAACAGGTCCACAGCATTAGCTGGTTGGTTAGTTAACTGATTAGTTATTTAGTTCATTAGCTAATTAATTACTTTGTAGGAGACTTGTTTCTCCACATCTTTTGGTTCAGGTTCTAAAAATCTCAGCACTATTGACATTGGGGGCCAGATAACTCTTTGCTATGGGGCGGCTCCTATGAACTGCAAGATGTTAGCAGCCTCCCTTGCCTCCACTTACTCCACGCCAGTAGCACCCCCCACCCCATTTGGGACAACAAAAAAAATCTCCAGATATTGTCATGGGTCTTCTAGATTGAGAATCACTGCTCTAGTCCAAAGCTCCACATGGCCTGTATTAACATTAATCTAACTGGACCACCCTGGGGAAAAGGACTTTTAGGAACTCATATGGATGGCACGTTGAGTAAATTCACCTATTAGATAGTCCCTTCAAGGTCACCTGCAGCAAAGATTTTCACAATTCCTCAAGGCCTGCAGTCATATTTATGTTCTGTTTTGTTTTGATTTGGTCTGGTGATGGCTATCGAGGCCCCAAGCCTTCCCTACTGTACCTGGCCTTCACCAGGCTCCAGAATTCTAAAATCCATAACGGCAAATTCCAGCAGTACATTCACCGCTGAACTCATGAGTTTCAATTTCAGGACCCACAGGCTACACAGGCCCCTTTAATTTTGGGTATGTAATCTAATGTTCTCTTCCAAAAGAGGGCCCTCCCAATGGAAAGTTTTAGTCCCCATAAAAATCTGGCTCTCTCCTTAATAGACACCACACCCCTTCTGTTCTCCACTGTACCCTCAGCACCTCTGCAGTATCTGGAACATAATAGAGATACAGTGATGTTTGCTGAGTGACTGAGTGACTGACTCGTGAATGAACAAAGGCAACAGTGATTTACACACTTCAGAAAGCATAAAAGGCCGCAATAAATTCCAGGGCATGATCTACTGTCTGCTGATTTAGACAGACAGTAAAGGCCACTGGAGTTCAAATGAGAGCTATCACTTCAGCTGTGATGGAAAGGAGATATTACAAGCCAATCATAGACTCACAGAGTTGATATAATGAACCACAGTAGCCAACTCTATGAGACCGACTCAGAGTTTCGGCTCTGAGCCTCAATCCCTTCTCCTTTGCTTACCAGGTGGATATTACCCAGCCATTCCCTCTCTAAAATGGGCACAAAAATAGTATCTACAGCTTGCGGCAGTTGTGACAATTACAGATATAGCCCCTGCAGTATAGCGTGCCAGCATTAGGCAGACACTCAGGAAATGTTGGCTGATATGTTACCAGTTGGTTCCAATGGGCCAAGCATTGTGCTAAATGTTTTCCAGATCTAGGAGGGGAAAAGTCACGAGGAAAAGTGATCATTTATTGAGTACCTTTGAAGTTCATCAACGTCAAGGCAATTCACCATGTTCTCCAGTTAATATTCACTGCAACTCAGTAAGTTAGGTGTTATTCCAATTTTGTAAGTGTGAACTCGAACCGAGAGAACTTAGTTATATATAAAGAGGTTAAGTGAGAGAGCTGAGAGGGACCACACATGACCAAGTACCAAGGCTAATACTTCTGCCAATTTGATTCCAACCTACCAGCTAAGAGCTCAGGGATAAGATGGAAGGGTCTGAATCTTGCCCTTCTCAGACCATAGCAACTCATCTCAACTTTAAAATCTCAGTTTCCTTATCTGCAAAACAGAGATGACAATTGTAGCTATGTCAGTAAGTTATAGAGAAGGCTAAGTGACATGGTGCACGTGAATGACTCAACTCGGTACCTGGTACACAAAAAACGTGCAAATCTTCTACTGCTATTGTCCAGAATTATGAAAAAATAAAAAGCACCATATTTATCCAGGTTCAAGTCCCAATTTTACATGTGGGATGATCTAAAGGAGTGTCCTAAGAAGACTTTAGGTTTTGGATTCAAATTATGCCAACCCGGTTAACTGAAAAAGTCTGGCTCCCTTACCCAGAAGTGTCATCCATAGCTTACCCACCAAGATCAACATGCTGGGGGCAAAGTGGGAAAAGTTCATGAGGATCAAGATGAGAAGAACGTGGAATCCCATGAAGTTTAGAAGTAGATGCCCAAACTCCCATGCCACTGGGCCACAGGACTCAAGGTATTTGAGAAGTAAATTACAGGTCGTGACATAGGTGACCTTCAATCACGTTGAGGACATGTAACTTCCAGGATAGCAGCAGTGGGCTCTCCAAAGATGGCAGCCAGGTCTTGAGTTTTGAAAGTTATTAATCTTTACAGGAAATTCCTAGTCAGTTGCAGGGGAAATATTAGCATTATTTAATTTCATTCAAATTACACTACAAAAAAACAATTAAGGTGAATAATTATGAAAGTAAGGTCAACTCGATTTTCTATAATAATGTTTTTTGTTACCAGGCTCATTATTGCCAATTCTTTTCATAATCTTTGCCATCTAACCTCATTTGTTTCATTTATAAGTGGCAAGGAAGGCACATCATCAAATGGCAATGAAATCAAGGCAGCAGCATGTCACTTGGGTGATTTCTGGAGAAAGTAATTACTGTTTCTAGTTAACCTTTTAGGGAGAACCCCGTTCACATATTCCCTATGTAGGAGTTAGATTTGTTTTCCTTTTCTGATTTTTTAGTCATACATCCCGGCTTGCGAAGGTAGAAGCCTGCCAAAAGTTGAAGTTTTATCCTGCTGTTCTGAATACTTAGAACCCAAATAAAAAGCCACTCAAGTAGATTTTAAATGGGCTTTTAGTGGAACCTAAAACACACACACACACCACACATACGCACACACATTTTCATTTTTAAATATGCAAAAACCCCATCTTGCTTATTTTACTATTTTTTAAAAAAAGGAAAAAGATCCTTCATATTCATTACCAAGATGCTCATATTTGAGATCTCCAGGACTTAATTTGCCCCCCTTACTGTCCTTTGAACCTGTACAGTTTGGCTTTATGAAGAATCTCGGAATTTTTACTAACAAAGGTCTGATCTACTTTAAACACCTCATGTCATAGAATTGCCATCCACTGTTAGAAATCTACTCTAACTGCAGGGTGGGCCAACTTGTGAATGTCCAACAGCCCTGCCGTGGTGGTTTCTAAATACTGTGAATATCATTTATTTTGCTGATCCCTCCAGAAACACTCTAGAACAAACACACCTATTCCCTGTGATCGTAGACCCCACAACATAGAAGTTTATTAACATACAAATAAAAGTGTAATTACCAATTATGGTAAGTACAGTCAAAGCAATGGACAGGGGCTCACTGAGCTTGGGCTGCTATCATGAGTAACCACAGATGGGGGGAGGGGCTTAAATGACAGATCTCTACGTCTCCTGTCTGGAGGCTGAAAGTCTAAGAGCAGGATGCCAACACGGCAGGTTCTGATAAAAGCCCTCTTCCTGGATTCACGTGGCCTCTTTCTTCCTTGCTCACATGATGGAGAGAGAAAAGGGGGCTCTGGTTTTCTCCTCCTCTTCTCAAGGCCCTACTCCTATCATAGGGGCTCAGCTAAACCTAATCACCTCCTAAAGGTCTCATCTCCAAAGATCATCACTTTGGGGATTAAAGTTTTGACTTATGAATTTTGGGGGGACACAAACATTCGGACCATAGCAGACAGGCTAAAGGAATAGAGAAAAAGTGAGGCACACAGAGGCCAGTAAGAACCACCCTGTATCCTCTCGGTCCACACAGAATGCCACCGGCAGCCTGGTGGAAAGTTCCCTCCTATACCAAGGCTTCCCTACCTCTAGCACCTGCCTCTCTTCGTTGTACGGCTTTCTCTGATGCGGCATCCTGCTCAGCCCCGTGGCAGCAGAGGCCAGGAGTGCTAGATAATCAACATCTCCAGGAGTGGCCCTCAGCGGAGGGGGAATACATCAGTGGCTAACGATCCTGGCCCCTTGTCCCATTACAGGGACAGCTCTGAGGAGGGCTGACAGTCTCCCAGGGACTCCCCAATAGACTGAGTTGCCTACAGTGGTCAATTAACATTAATATCACCTGTAATTGACTCTCCCCTTCCCTTAGTCCTTTCCTGGGACTGATTCCTGGAATTCCCTCCTAAATAAACTACTCAGGTCTGCCTTTGGGGAACCTACACTTAGATGAGGATCTCCTACGAGAAGGTAAGCTTCCACTGGCTCATGAAGGAAGAGAAGTAGCGTACCCTGTAGGCATCTGGGGGGGAAATATTTACGGAGGACGGAGAAGCAACATAAGCAAAGGCCGGGAGGTCGGAAGGAGCTGTTTCATCAGAGCACCTGAAACAAGCCAACAGGGTAGAATTAGAGTGCTCAGCTTGACATGAGCTGAAGCCCAGGAAGGGACCAGACCAAGCAGAACCTGGTAAGCCAGAAGAAGGAGTTAAAATGAGAGAGAGAGAGAGCCCAAGCAGGGAAGGGGCAGAGAGGGAGAGGAGATAGAGAATCCCAAGCAGGCTCCATGCTGTCAGTGCAGAGCCCAATGCAGGACTCAAACTCCCAAACCGTGAGATCATGCCCTAAGCCCAAACCAAGAGTCCGCCATTTAACTGACTGAGCCAGCCAGGCGCCCCAGGGTTGTGTGCTAAACACGCTTCCATTTGGCAATGAAGAAACTGAAGATTCGACACATTGTAAAAAAGTGAATGGCCAGCGTATGTCTGAGCGAGATTCTGAACACAGAGATTTGAATACAGAGCCGACATTTTTAACCACTTTTCTGGGAAATCTGATGCTGAAATAGCTTCCACCGGTGTCTCCTTCTTGATTTACACCTTGCTGGCTACCCTTTCTCTTTTCACACCTTCCTGATCACGGTCTCTGCTTAGTCCCACTACCAATATGACAGATAATGAACTCCGTTTCTCATACCAGCTAGAGGAGCAGCGGCATTCCTAGTCAGTTTCTGGCACATTCTTTTGCAACATCAAGATATATGGGCTCCGTAAATTTTCAAAGACATATTAACGTTCACCTCCATAATGCCTTAATTGTACAGAAACCATTAGACAAGAGTGTTAAGGTGACAAAGAGACCCATGCAAATGGTAAAGAAAGAGAGCAAGATGCCTAAATTAAAAGGGGTGAAGGGTCCAGGACAGTCTTTCATGGGGGGAAAAGATTCATGGAGATTCGCTGTCTTAAGAATGGACTGCCTCATAAATTATCTCAATATGATGCCAGTAAGTCAAGGGGAACTTTTTTAAAGTAGGAATTTGCGAAAGGTTAAATTAAAATGAAGGCTGAACAATTATTTCTGTCCCTCCTGCCTGGCAGGAGAAACATTCTGCTAATGTTTGTGTACAGAAGTGATAACGGCGGGATACTTCAAAGCCTTTTCAGGGAAAATCATATCATTGGTGAGAAAGGATTCGATTTTGTAAAAAGCTTATATTGTAAGTGATATTGAAAATAAAGAGACAAGATTGCATGAGCTAAGTGTTTATTTTTGTTGGTGCTGGTGGGGTTCCGCAGAGCCTCATCGCGCCTGTAATTGGGGTTTTAAAAGTGGGAACAGAGAAGTAAGTGTTTTCCGTTGTCTTTGAAGATGGCAGTCCTGACCCAATAGTGGACGCCCAGGCACTTTAAATGCTATTTCCGGAAAATAAGAACCATTTTCTCCAAAGGCTCCATGATTCTCTTGGCAAGGCCACAGCATTTGATCAGGGAGGGGCCACTCTGGTGCCACCTGTTGAATTCCTCCCCTGCCTTTGTGGTTTTCTAGATGCATTCCCCGTCGATACTTTGACTGACCTGGCAGAGAGGAAGGAGTTGGATAAACTGGGAAAAATAACAACTTCTACCCTAGTCAACTGTATCACATCCCATGAGCAAAAGGTATATATCCTATTTATTTCTTACCCGGAGTGCCTGGCCCAGGGCCTATAGCATACAGGGGTCGCATCCACTGCAAGTAACATGAAACCCCACCGTAATTGACTATGGGAAGTAATTTTCCCATACAACTAGAAATTTAGAGGTGGGTCACTTTTGGAGTCATTAATGTCCTCCATGACAGCATTTAAGAACCCAAGCTATTTAACACTTCTTTCACATGAGCTAGGTCTACAGGCTAGCTTCCTGAAGGTTTTAAGATGTCTCTTAATTATATATTTTTTTCAAGAGCAAGAACATCTTTTCTGGAAGCTTCCTAGAGGCTTCATATTTCATTGCCTAAAATGTTGCTTAAGTTTATGCTTTCAATGAACGCATAGCAAAAGGAAGAGGTCTAACATGATTGGCTCAGACAATCAAGATCTGCCCATGGGTTTGAAGTCTTCTCTCAAACACAAGGCCCTTTAAAGGGAGTGGACCATTGGACAAAATCAATGACTCTGTTTGGAAGAAGAAACAGCAGATGGGGTAGATATTGGCAGTCCGTAGTCTCTGCTAAAATAAAAACTTTCAGTAAATATTTATTAAAGAAAGCATTGAACGAACAAATGAGTCTCTCTCATGTCATTCATTATTTTCTTCCTTCGGGTGTGGATTTTATTGTTTCCAGTGAGAGTTAGTTCTTCTTGCCTTTCCAGAGATTACTTTCCCTTTTCCTCATAAGAGCGTTTCCTTTTCCCCTAAAAAAATCCATAGACTCCATCATCAGTCCATATGATTCGATTGGCGCTAACCTCTTCCCAGATGCATAGGGACACATGTCCCAAACCTGTCCCATCAGTATCTTCCATCCCCATTGCCACACCGGTTGGTTCACATGAAAAATTCAACCACTGAGAGTAGATTCAAAGAAACTATGGGGAAGGTGAATGCCTCTTTCTGCTAGAATGACATAGGAGTTTGGAGCTCCCATCATGTAATCCTGGCCAGGATTTGTCTACACTGCAGGGACACACACGAGAATGAATCCAACACAGAGGAAAGCAAAACCAGGAAATGGGGACAGACTAAAGTTTGATGATACAGCTTAGACTCTGGACCTAGGCACACATGAGTGAATTAAGTAAATGTGTATTTCCAAACTTTTCGGTCAAATAATCTAATACATTCCTTCCAGGGCAGTCAATTTGAATTGAGTCTCTGTCACTTGTAACCAAAGAAGTCCTGACTAATATATTTCTTTAACCCTCCTATGTTATGAATTTCCTAAGAACTTGGGCTCCGTCATATTCTTCTCGTAATTTCTATAGTCCTGTGCCATAGGACTCCATAGTCTATACCTAGCAGAGTGTTCCCAATGTTTTTTGTCATATGAGAGCTCTTTTTTAATATAAAAGTATTAACAAAACTGCATACACAAGCTTTGTTTTCAAATATCTGTTGAGTGAGGAAACCTATAATAACACAAAGCTACTCTAGAAGCAGGGGTAACTTTGTCCCATGCTTTTGTATTTTATGACTCACCAAAACCTGTACCTACATTTGAAAACGGTCATATATAATGGGCAAACATGTTACCTATTTCCTAAGAAAAATTTTAATCCACACGTGGATTTGCGGTCTATGAATTTCGTAACTGCCCAAGGAAATCCACAGACCACAAGATTCTTTCATGTCATCAACAGTACTGGCCTAGGCATGGGTAAAATCATGCTTACACTCTAAAAAATTAAAATGACCCATGACTCAATCATTCTGTCAAGGCTGTTGAACGCCTCTTCTCAGGGATCCCTTTCAAAGAAGAAGAAAGTACTAGAAAATATTCATTAAAAGCCAGAAGACGCAGAACTGGCAGAATCACTCGGTGAATGTTAAGGCTTGTTGATGAGAAATCAATTCCAGAGGCAAGACTTTAGGTGCTGAGGACAGAGCCACCGAAAAACACTATCGTAAGTACTTTTTAATGATTCCTAGCGTTCGTTCTGAGAAAACACAGCCTCATAACACAGATATCCCAGAGTAACAAGACCTCTCAAAGATATAGAAACCTGGAGATAAGGTCCCAATGTTCCCTTTGTACAAGCTGCCCATCTACTTCCTGCTTCCTAACTCTTCAGAGTTTATTTGTGGGGGCTGTTACTGTTGCTACCCTCCCCCCAACCTCCCCCCCACCACCACCACCATGTCGCTGTCACTGCACAGAAGCTAAGATCTGGACTCAGGGCAATTCTCTGATGGGTGCCACCCCCTGGTCACATGATTGGCTCAGCTTTGCTCTTACGAGAGGGAAGCTCAGGACATTTGCTCAGTGGCCCAGAGAAAGGATTCTCTCACCCTCCCTGGATATGAATAAGGAAACAGGCAGTTTCAGTTTCCAAGGGCAACCTCAAAGGAATCCAGGTTCAGGAGAAAGCCAGCCTAGGTAGGAGCGCAGAATGAAGATACTCTCAAAGAAAAGAAACTGCAGTTCTGAATGCGCTCAGCTTGACGCCTGCACTACCTCTAAATGTTTTGAACTATGTGAGTCAATAAATCCTCTTTTTGTTTAAGCTAGAGGTCAGCAAACTACAGGCTGTGGGTCACATCCAGCCGGCTACATGTGTTTGCAAGGCCTGTCAGTGAAGAATTGTTTTTGCGAGTGCTGTCACGATGGCGAACACTAACTTTGAATCCCAACTGAAGAAAACATTATCCCCTGCAAAGTAAGAATTCTATTTTTCTCATTAATAGACCCACTTTACAAAACCTTGAACTCAAGTACTATTACTGTGTTTTCAATTTCATCAATAAAACCTTCATGGAAATTTGTTTTCTCTACTCCCACCTAAGTACCCACATACTCTCCTCTATTTTGCCTCTTGGTCCATGAAGCCTAAAATATTTGATCTGTGTCCCTTTACAGAAACAGTGTTCTGGCCCCTACGTCAAGCTATTAAATTTTGGGTGGGTTGTTTTGTTTTGCTTTGTTCTGTTTCTGCAATGTGCAAATAAAGCCATGGTAGGTGGCACACTATTGTTTCATGGGCAGAAATGAAGGGCGACCATATTAGCTTCTGAAGTTTTCTGTTATGTGAAAACTCCATCAGAAGAGCCAAATCGAGTGGCCAAAAGGGCTACCACCCGAGTCTCTCCCAGCTCCCCTCATCCTTCAACGTGTAAATGTTGCCTTCTAGAATATTTTCTATCCTTTGAACCCTGATCGTGTGCGTCCCTGTCATCTCCCATAATCCTACTGGGAAATAGAACCCAAAACTGAAGATGGGATGATGAATACATTTTCAGATAATTATTTCATGGTTCCTAGGAACTTCACTCCCTTTCTGTATCTCAGCATCCCCAATAATAGTGAAACATTTATGCCCTAGTTTTCTTGAAATTAACTGGAACTAGATTATTTTTTTCTTGGATGATAGCACATGTTCTCAGAGGAAGGCATTACGAGTCAGAAGGTGTGGGTGTGGATTTGTACAGCACTGATTCCCTCTATTTTGGTAAAAGAACATTAATTTTCCTTGGGAAACCACCACACCCAATTCTCCCTCCCAGCCACTGACTGGGTGCAGCCGTCCTGGTGGGAGCCGGGCCCAAGAGAAGTCATATATTGGGGTCTGGTCACAGTGACTGGTTCAAAGATGGGCACATGACCCAGTCAGAGCCAATCAGATCTCGTCTCAGGACTTTGCAGGAGTTCTTGGAAAGGAGTCGCTCCCTTTCCCCTGGTATTAAATCTGTTGCTATGCAAAGCCCCCCTTCCAAGAAAGAAGTCAATGCAGAGGAAAGCAGAGCGGAGAGAAGGAAAAAGAGAAATCAAGGGCTGGTAACATCGTCTAAAGAAGTAGGTTCAATGGTGCCTGAAGCTGGAGCTATTAGCCTGGACTGTTCAATTACATGAGCCAATCAATTCTTTTTCTGCTTGCGCCAGTTTAAGTTGGGGTGTCTGTCACTTGCACTGGAACTATACAACCACTCTCTGGTGTGGTGGCTGTCTTGGGTTGGGTTCCCCCAAAAGCAAGCCCTGAGACAAAGATAGGAGTGCAGGTACCTCGTTTTGGACATGACCCCAGGAAGAACCGGTAGTGGGCGAGGATCGAAGACCGGGTGGGGAGGCCAGTGGACGGTGCGCTGTCAAGCACGCTGACACCGAGGACGACGGCGGCCCGGTCCTGCTGGGGAACTAAGAGGCGGGGGAGAAGCAGCGAGGACGCTGGACTCTTTATCCGCCGACTCACATCCATCACTGGCTGAGAGGCTGTTTTTAGGGCCAGGAATGCCGCCTCCGTTTCCAGCCAGCCTCCTGCCTGAGAAGGCTCTCCGGAGAGGAGTTGACAGGCATGTAGAATTCCGGGGCATGTACCAGAATGCTGACAGGTGAGGGGAAGTGGGCAAGGCACTCCTCAGCTCTGTTTCCCCGTGTCCCACACCACGCCACGGTAATGACAGGGCTGCTTTGGGGACTGTGAGCGCAGAGTAGGAGTTCCGCCCACCTCCGTCATGTAAATCCGGCTGTAAAAATGCTGCGCAGCCTCAAAGCGCAGGGACTTTGATCAACAAGGAAATATCCTCTCGGGCTTCCCCAGGCTGGCGGGGTGACTGTCGTTGGAGCAGGTGGGGCGAGGGACCCAAGTGTGAACCCCAGGTTGAAGGGTGAAGGGGCAGCAGCCACCCTGGGGAAGCTCTGCTCGCAGCTGCCTAACCCCATCCGATTTGGAGTCAGGAACTGCTTGTAACGTGAGGGTGCATGAATTATATGCCCCGGAAAGGTAATGGCACGTGTGCTAGACTCTAAATCAGCCATCAACGAGCTACTATCATAGTATCGTCTGTGGATTATGAAAACGATGGCTTTGAAGAATGCCTTTGCCTTGCCAGAATTATGATTTGTTATTCATCTTGTGGATTTTTAAACAGAACCTTGTACTTAGTATTCAAATTAATGACTCCCCTGTATTTGCCTGGATTTTTTTTTTAAAAAGGAACCATTTTGCACAATACACATAATAGTTACATTTCTATGATAAACTTACTTGGTAAAAGCTTTCTCAGTTTTATCATTTAGACAAGTAGATATCAGTAAATCAAACTCGAAAGCCTGAATGGTGGAGGGGGAGAGCGGCTTGCAAACCAGGGTGGGAGCCAAGCCTTCGGTTCACGAAGGACAGTAGCAGGGAAAAGGAAGGAGGGAAAGACTAAACCAATGTGGAAGATCCTAAAAATGTTCTCCCCAAATCACCTCCAGTCGGCAACTCTTCACAGTTTCCTGATCTGATTCGTTAAAAACTAGGCCGGCCAAAAACAATGTGGTCAAGTACGGCGTTACTAGTAGAAAGAGCAGAACCTTCTAACCTAGTCTAGTTTTAAGTCTGGCTCCATCATTTCTAAACTGTGCAACCTGGAAAAAAAAAAACTGACTAAAATGTCCTGTACCTCAGTTTCATCACCAGCAAAATGGGAGAGAACATCACTGAGCACTGGTAGGGTCCTACCTCATAAAGTTGTGAAGATCGAAAAACTGATCACACATCTGTCATTCATCCCAAATACCAGGGAACAGACCCAGGATGGCCTCTGAAAATGCTTTCACGGGTCCACCGTTGAATGAGAAGAATACTGTGTAACGCGTTGAATTGTGTCCCCTCAAAAGATTGTGCTGTGGTTCTAAGCACAGCCGTCTATGAATGTGACCTTGTTCGGAAATGAGGACGTTGCAGATATAATCAAGTTAAGAAGAGGTCACTAGGGCGGGCCCTCATCCAGTATGATGGTGTCACCAGAAGGGGGAAAACCTGTGTGAACACAGAGACAGAAAGAGAATGCTATGTGATAACCGGCATAAATTGGAGAAAGAGCCTGGAGCCAGGCAGCTGTGAACCAAGGCTCAGTGACCAGCACTAGGAAAAGGCAAGGAACGATTCTGTCCAGAGTTTCGGAGGTCCCGTGGCGCTGCCGCCATGATTTCATTCTTCTGGCCTCCAGAACTGCGAGACAATACAGTGGCGTTGTTCGAAGCCACTCGGTTTGTGTTACTGTATTATGGCAAACCTAGAAAATGAACATGCATGATAGCAGTGCAGTGTTAGTTAAACAAAATGAAAAGAGCGGCCCTTCCTAAATGTTTCTTTTATTCCACTATTCTCAGGGTAGCCAAGAGCGTGGAAGCAGGCGGCTCAGGGCTGATCTCACAGCTTCCTCCGTGTCCCCTCTCAGGAGACTGATGTTGGCCGTTGGCTGCCCCTCCTCCAGGCTGTGACTTTACAAAAGAGGCAGAAAAAAAGGGGGGGTGGGAAGGGCAGATTGCAAAGAGGCTCAGACAGCTACCTCTTTCTAAACTTTTAATATCTTAAACTAATTAGATTTATAGAAAAATTGAGAAGATATTACAGAGAATTCCCATACACCTTGCATTCCGTTTTCTCTCTTAACACCTCACATCTGCACATGACGTTGGTTATGATTAATAAAGCCATACTGCTGTGCTATTGTAGACTAAAAAAAATAAGAAAATGTGAATAAGAACAGACTTTAATCTAATGTCCTCTCTGTGTTCCAAGGTCCCATCTAGGATACCACATTACAAAGACTATACTTTCAGGGATCATTTCTATAGTTTGTATAGGATACCACATTACAGTTAGTTTTAATGTCTCCTTCGGATCCTCCTGACTGTGACAGTTTCTCGGAACTTCCGTTGTTTTTTGATGACCTTGACAATGCTGAGGACTATGGGTCAGCTATTTTGCAGGATGCCTCTCTGTTTTTAGTTTTAAGGTAAAGGGTACATTACATAAAATGAACCATTGTAAAGTGTTCAGCCTAAGGGCAGTTAGCACATCCACAAATTTGTGGTACCATCCCCTCTGTCTACTCCCCAGACCCATTAGCAGGTCATTCCCCAGTGCCCCCCTCCCAGCCCCTGGAAACCCCTAATCTCCCTTCTGTCTCGAGGGATTTGCCTCTTCTGGGTATTTCATATAAACAGAAGCAGGAAATATGTGACCCGTTATGCCTGGTTTCTTTCAGTTAGCATAGTATTTCCATGGTTCAATCATATTGTAGCTGGTGCCGGAACTTCATTCTTTTTTACAATTGAATAATACTCCGTGGTATGGATATGGCTTATTTTCCTTATTTATTGATCTGTCCATAAACATGTGTGTGTTTTCTACCTTCGGATTATTGTGAATAATGCTGCTATGAATATACAAGTATTTGTTTGAATACCTGCTTTCAATTTTTTTTTATTTTTTTTTTGCATTTATACGTACGGTGGAATTGCTGGTTCATATGATAATTCTATCCTCAACATTCTGGGTACCTGCCAAACTGTTTTCTTACAAAGCAGCTACACCGTCTTATAGCATTGCTTTAAATTAATAGGCTTTATTTTTTTAGGCCAATATTAGGTTTATAGAAAGATGGAAAAGTACAGAGAATTCTCACAATCCTCTCTTTCCATGCATATAATTTCCCTACTATTTACATCCTGAATTAGGGTGGTACATTTGCAGAATGGCTTCCCCTCCGTCCCCCTCCCCCACCCCAATATCCTTGTCAGAATTTTGTTTTTTCAGAATGGCTTTTTTTTTTTAACATTTATTTATTTTTGAGAGACAGTGTGATCAGGGGAGGGGCAGAGAGAGAGAGGGAGACACAGAATCTGAAACAGGCTCCAGGCTCTGAGCTGGCTGTCAGCACAGAGCCCGACGCAGGCCTTGAACCCACGAACCATGAGATCATGACCTGAGCCGAAGTCAGACGCTTTACTGACTGAGCCACTCAGGCTCCCCGAGAATGGATTTTGTTTTAATGTTTTATTTATTTTTGAGAGACAGCGAGAGAGAGTGTGTGTGTGAACGGGGCAGGCGCAGAGAGAAAGGAAGACACAGAATCCAAAGCAGGCTGCAGGCTCTGAGCTGTCAGCACAGAGCCTAACCTGGGGCTTGAACTCACAAACAGTGAGATCATGACCTGAGTCACTTAACCAACTGAGCCACCCAGGCGCCCCTGGAACGGCTTTTTAAAATGAGGCATTTTTCCTACTTTTTTGAAATGGTAAAAAGACTTTTAAATGAAATTATGATGATGTTGAATGGTAGGGTGTGCGTGTGTGTGTGAGCGCGTGCCCGCACGCACACGCGTGCATAATCTTCCATGACAATCCAAGTTAGTACACTGTTTTTGTTCTAATAGTACATGAAAAAGTATTAATGTAAACACCAGGCAATCACTGGCAAAGAGAAAACACGCAAATCCAAGCCGGACACGCAGTACTCTAAACGGCGATGCCGGGTTCAATGGCGATCCAGGCGCGGTCAGACGACAGTGGGCTGCATTTCGTATTTGCCATGTTTCTGTGAACTTCGGGACGGATGGGAAGTTCGGGACTGTACACCCTCCGGGCCCCGCCCCTCGTATCCTGAGCTCAGCCGCACGCGCGGGGCTCTTGCGGTCCCTCCCGGACGCCTTCTTCCCGTCACTTTCTCTTGCCCGGGGTCACGCGCTTGCGTCAAAGGCAACACGGAATTTTGAGATTGAGCAGCCCTGAGTCTGGCGCAATTCAGGGAAAGTCAATCAAGGCTTATCTCTCCTGTAGGGAAGGTGAAAGCCCCATATTTTAAAATGTGCTGTCTCCACCTCGCCAAAATGTTCAGAGGACTTAAGAAATGGATGGCTGCGGAGAAGCAGGATGACCTCTTGGAATTTGTTTGCACTTTCTAGAAGGATGAAAGCACTTAATGCTGGTGCAAGTACATTACCATTTTTCACTGAAACTCTGAGCATGCAACATTTTTGTAACCTGAATCCTTTAGTGCCAGGGGTTCCTTAGATCTTTCCCTTCCTTCTTAAAGTTCAGGGACCAGAAGGACGGCCCAACCAATTCTTCATGAGCTCTGAGAAGCATAAACTTTTGTGTTCCAGCGACTGCTTTTTACACTATGGCCTTAGTCCTTCAACAAATTAATCCCCGCACATTATTAGACAGGGGAAACCGAAAAGTATATTTAAGTGGCACGCGGTTGGATTTGTTTTCTCTTGGAAAGATCCTTCATCCCAACCTAAGCTGTTTCATTATTAATTTTTTAACTTTGCTTATTATGTCAGATTCAGTGTAATCCCCACGAAAACTCAACAGCCAGCTAGGCGTTTCGAAAATATCTTTCAAGTGTTTAGTTCACGCAATCTAAATGTCCAAGCAGGCGGAGCTCCTTTTTCAGATAAAGCCAGTGGAAGTGTAAGAGGCTGGAACTACAGAAGGAAACTTTCTCCCTTTCATTTTACCTGCCTCTCCTGAAGCTTTTGTTTGTCCCCACCGCAAAATGTCATTGTTTTAAAATTTAGACAAGGCTACAATCAACCAGGACAGGCCACTTCTCCCTTTTGATGTAAATATTCTACGTGGTCATCTTCTCTTTTTGTACCTTCTGCTGGAAGACATACGCACCCCTTCTGATGAGCACACCCAACGGTGCAGGCGGAAGTATCCGTGTGCCCCTACATGCATAATGCACGCATCCGTGCCGCTTTTCTGCTTTGGTTTGAGAGAGATCTTTTTTCCTGCTTATTCGTGACTCTTTTAAAAATGTGCTTAAACAACCTTTTAGTTACCTTGAAATCCACTGCTATGGGTGTTTAACTGAGTGCAGAAGAGAGAAAATTAAAATAATCAATGAATGTAGTTTCCTGCCTGGTCAATGTCATCAGCATTTAATTTACTCCTTCCCTCAAGCGATTGGAGTTAGCTTCCCTCTCTCCACTACTAGTTAGATGTAATGAAATTATCTTCCTGCCCCTTCCGAGTGGAAGCTGGGAGGGCTTAGCACACAGAAGGATTTTTACATTTTCATTTCATGAAAGAGAGAAAGAAAGAAAGAAAGAGGAAGGAAGGAAGGAAGGAAGGAAGGAAGGAAGGAAGGAAGGAAGGAAGGAAGGAAGGAAGGAAGGAAGGAAGGAAGGAAGGAAGGAAGGAAGGAAGGAAGGAAGGAAGGAAGGGAAGGAAGGAAGGAAGGAAGGAAGGAAGGAAGGAGAGGAAGGAAGGAAGGAAGGAAGGAAGGAAGGAAGGAAGGAAGGAAGGAAGGAGAGACAGAGGGAGGGAAAAAGGAAAAAAGGGAGGAAGGAAAGAAATAAAGGCTTGACTCTTAATAAACATAATTTTCTTAAACAATAAATATATAATTTTGAAAATGCTTCCATCATTACCTTAAACTTGGTTCCAAATCAGAAGTAGTTCTAAATGGAAAGAATGAGAAGCATAGGAGGAGCATCAAGTGCTCCATCTACAGAGCTAGGCAGGCACCATGCCCCTGTGCACTCATGTGACAGATTCCAACATCGAGCACCTGAGTGTCCTTGCAACAGGGCTTTTGAAGCCACCAGAAGCTATCAGCCCTTCACATGGGGTGGCGTGGACATGCTGGCGACTTAATACTTCTTGGAAGCAGCTCTCAACCACTAACGAATGGGATTTGGTGGATAATACTCCATTGCCGGGGTCTCTCTGTTGGAAGAACTTTGCTCTGTGCTGTCTCCCCACTGTCTGGTGGGGAGACACAGTCATGTGTGTTAGATAAATGTGTATCATACATGTGTGTTAGATACCCACAGTCATGACCTGTTAGATACATAAGCCCCCTTTATTTGTCATCCATTTTCCTACCAGTGTTTTTCCAGATCACCTTCCACACAAACTACTTGCACTCAAATCCTTGTCTGAGAAGCTGTAGGGTTGTTGGGTTTTTTTAGGTTTATTTATTTATCTTGAGAGAGAGAGAGGGTGGGGGAGGAGCTGAGAGAGATGGGGAGAGAGAGAGAATCCCAAGCTAGCAGCACGGAGTCCAACACCATGAGATCATGACGTGAACTGACGTCAGATGCTTAACCAACTGAGCCACCCAGGCACCCCAATCAAAGGTATCCTCAGGCTGAGACTGAAGGTCATTTGCAGATTCTAGAAGGACTGGTTCTGATAAACAGAAAGTTTAGTCTACTGCCACAGGTGCTAGAGCTGGTCTCATTGCTGAGGTTTCTGTAATGATTACTATTAATCCCATCACAATTCGCCCAGTGGCATCCAAGTAACAGAAAGCCATTTCTATACGTCTTCCTCAATTTTTTTTTTAATGTTTTTATTTATTTCTAGGAGAGAGAGAGAGAGAGAGACAGCATAAGCAGGGGAGGGTCAGAGAGAGAGGGAGACACAGACTCCAAAACAGGCTCCAGGCTCTGAGCTGGCAGTCAGCACAGAGCCCGACGTGGGGCTCGAGCCCACGAACCGCGAGATCATGACCTAAGCGAAAGTCGGACGCTTAACCGACTAAGCCACCCAGGCGCCCCACGTCTTCCTCAATTTTTAAAGTTCAATTAGAAAATCAGGGCCACCTGGGTGGCCTGTCGCTCTAGTGTCGACTTCAGCTCAGATCATGATCTTGCAGTTCATGAGTTCAAGGCCCACATCAGGCCCTTTGCTGCCAGCCACTGTCCCCATCTCTCTCTCTGCCCCTCCCTGGCTCATGCATTCTCTAATAAAATAAATGCAATCTTCAGATGAATCAAGCTTAAAATACCTTTGCTCTTTGATGATACAGAAATTACTTTTAAACCTGATTTCTTTCCACGTTCCGTTAACAGCCATGTACCAATCATTGACCACAGGCCGGGCATGGCCAGCTTCTGAGAATACCAAGAAGAAATTCTCCTTGCCTGGTACAACAGAAAGTATTGTAGTTTTAAATCTAACATGACCAGGAAGGGCTTTTAAATGGCTTTTATGTGAGTTAGTAAATATAACCAAGAGTAGGCATGCTCTTTGATCCATTTTTAAGGTACTGAGCCTATAAAGGCATTAAACTTATGTTTGATTTTAAATTTCAGTTCATTATAAAGAACACCTGATCTTAGATTTTATTTGATTAACAAGAACATTATTGGGAAGATCTGACAGAAGTCTGTATATTAGCAGTAGTATCTAAATTTTACTTTTCTAATTACGATTATTATAGAGAATAATAGAAGGTGTTTTTTTAGAAATACACACTGAAGTTTCTAGGGATAAAGGAACATCATCTCTGCATCTTACTACTCAATAGTTGTGGAAAAATTTTATATATATATATATATATATGATTTATGTATGATATACGTGCATATACACATATCTAGCTATACATTTGTCGGATAATAGAGACATATACATAGGCTGTATGTCTACAACATATAGATATAGATATGGATTGGGCATAGATGCATATACAGATATATTAGAGAGAGCACATGAAAGGGAAGAAGGAAATATAGTAAAATATTCAATATGTGGGGAATCACAGTAACTTATAACTAGGGATGCTTTGTACTATTCTTGCTTCTTTTCTTTAAGTCAGAAATGATGTCTGTCGGAAGAAGTTCTTTACAAAAACACTCAGCCTTACCTAGTTCCCTTTTTAATGAACAATACATATATTTACTATGTATGACTGGTCGTATATTCTAGGTGACACTTCTCAGGTGTAACTCATGGCCAATTAAGCTCCTCTAACTAAACAATGAGACAGCTCACATTTTTGTTGAGAAAGACCTCCTTTATCTTGTATCTCAGAGTCTACTCAATATTTGGATTGTGGTAGTAAGTGTACAATTTCACAACTTCACTAAAAATCAAACGGATTGCACGTTTAAATGGGTGAGTTCTACGGTAGGTAAATTTCACCTCAATAAAGCTGTGAAAATTCCAAAGAAATCCCAAATACCAGGTTACTCAAAAAGGGTTATGTTTCTGACTCCCTAGTCAACTAGGCAAGGCTTCTCACATCTCCTCCTCAAAAGAGAAACGTCTCACATTTAACCAGGTAGAAACCAGGATAGATACTAACAACACTCCCTGTTTGGGGCCCCCCACACTAAGTACTCTGTGTGGTTTTTCGCAAATAATCCTTACATCTAACCTGCAAAATCTTAGATGCTACTGTCTCGAGCAAATACACACGTGAGAAAGCTGAGGTTCTTAGAGGCCGAAAGAGATGTCCCCAAGTTTACCCAGCAAGCCAGTGGCGGGGCTAAGCTTCTAACCTGGCAAAAGCTGAGCCGCTGTTCTATTCACTCCTTTAAAACACCTTCTGGGTACACGCTCTGGACATATTTGTAGCCTCCTCTGATCTACAGTGAGAACATGTACCTCACCCCACAACACATCGGTAAACAGGGAAGAAATGCAAGCACACTCATTTAATTGACAGAATTTAATCTATCTTATAGACGTGAACGTATATAATAGCTCTTACTGATTTAAGAGGGGACCAAAAATCTTCTTTTAGGTTGCGTCTTTGTGCGGTATAAAAACAAAATCCATTTACCTATCTTTGACATTCTAATAAAAAGATAAGATTATGATTCTTGAGAATTATGTAGATGATAAACACGAAAAAAGCTGAAAGACAGGGAAAACACAATAAATAAAATACCACATGGCCAAAAGGCAGGCCAATCAGCATGGCTATAAGAGATAAATAAATTATGGTATATCCATAAAATCAAATATAATGTAGCCTTGAAAAATCGTGTTTTCAAAGAATACTTAATGACATAGGAAAATGTTTAGGGTATAATTTAGTGACACAGTCAGGATAGAAAACTCCATAAAAAATATAACACCAAATTTATCAAAACTATTTCTGGTATACACGCACACATATACACGTATAAATACATATAGAGGGACGCCTGGGTGGCTCAGTCGGTTAAGTGTCCAGCTTCGGCTCAGGTCATGATCTCACAGTTCGTGGGTTCAAGCCCTGCGTCAGGCTCTGTGCTGACAGCCAGCTCAGAGCCTGGAGACTGGGATTTTGTGCCTCCCTCTCTCTCTGACCCTCCCTCGCTCACGCTGTCTCTCTCTCTCTCTCTCTCCCAGAAACAAATAAAACATTTAAAAAATTAAAAATAAAAATAAATAAATGTGTCTGGAGGAAAAATTTACCAGAAACAGTATTCACCGTGGCTATCTCTGCCTGGTGGGATAATTCATAAATTTTATTTTCTTGCTTACCTTTTTCTATATTTTGCAAGTAAACATGATTTCCCTTAAAAATTGGACAAAACAATATCGAGACATATTTTTTTTTAATATTTTTATTTATTTCTGGGAGAGAGAGAGAGACAGCGTGAGCAGGGGAGGGTCCGAGAGAGAGGGAGTCACAGACTGAAACAGGCTCCAGGCTCTGAGCTGGCAGTCAGCACAGAGCCCGACGCGGGGCTCGAACCCACGAACCGCGAGATCATGACCTGAGCGAAAGTCGGACGCTTAACCAACTAAGCCACTTGGGCGCCCCTATCGAGACATATTTTTAAGGAAAACATAGGCATAAGACACACAAACTTTTACCTAAAACCTTGTTCTTTAAAGAAGCTATTGCCTGACTATGATCCTGGAGGGTGTCATGCGTGACATTCTATGTGGAGAATTGATACCTACCTTCTAGAATGGATTTTTTCCCTCTGTTCCATTTGAAACTCATTTGAGAAGCACCCCCAGGACGCTGCCTTTCCTATTCCAGCAGGGTCCTGGCCACCAGCCCCGGATCGCTCTGTTCAGATGAAATGGGGACCTTTTTGGTGTCCACCCCCTGACCGCTTTGAAAATCATTTAGCTTCTATCATGATGGATACTCCCTGCCTAAAATGATGGATGGGCAGCATCTGAAAAAGGATGACATGAAATTTGAAAAATGATATGAGTGCTGGTGGACGGACATTTTTTTTTTTTTTAAAGAAAAGTTGACATAAGTTTGAAATATAGCACGGGGGACTGTTCTATCATTTTTCTCTCTCAGAAGAAATCAGTAGCTGTTCTTTATCAATATGTTCTTTGGGGAAGAAAACCTATATTCTAGTTAAAATGAACTCTTTCCCCATCCTTAAAAAGAACACGGGTAAGTCTTAGGAGTGAATTCCTTCATTCATTCACTCAACAATTTATTGAGCGCCTATTATATGGAGGCTATTGGTTAGAGGCTGTGGATATAAAGATGAATTAGACACAGGCCCTGCCTCTCGGGTTCCCAGAGCCCCGCAAAGTGACATATGGGTAAACAGATCATTATGATCCAATGCAGTGTAAAGGAGAATAGAAGTTTGCGGAGGATGGTAGGGACAAAAGTCTTAGAGGGGGAAGAAAGGTGTCCAAATGGCCTTCCTTGAGAAGATGACATAGGAAAGGAGTCCCTTCCAATGCTTGACTATTTCTCTTATTGTCTTGGCTAGGTCTTGCTTATCTGCCCATGAATAATCCACTGACTGACTCAGAGGCAAACTTTTTCTCATGAACCTCTGTACCTTCCTCAACAATTCAAGACCGCCTCCCAATGGCGGTTCAGCCGGTGCCCAGAGATTTCCGGTTCCTTCAACAGATTACCTTTCAAATGTTTCATCAACTTCAACAAAGCAAGGATTTGCCCCAAAGGTGAGCTAGTGTCTCTCCTCTTTCCTCTCTCCCCTCCCCGACAATTATACACTACAAATTAATGTCATCAAGGTATCTGTTTTCCCAGTTGGGAGGTCCAGGCTCATGCTCATGTTACCTCAGGTGTTAGGGTTTCTCGTAACACTACAAAGGGAATTAAGGCAAACAGGACTTGCCTCAGAGCCAGGCCCCAAGGACATACAATGACATGCAGAGCCATGTGGCTCTGGGAGCTGTACCCTCTGCAGCTGGCATTCTCCTGGCTCTGTCCCGTGGTCTGACATCGTAACGCCTTGGCTACTGTCAACCTCTACAGGCGACTTTCTACCCTTTGAGTCACCAACTCCAAGGCCTCCAAGCACCATACGCCTCCCAGCTACCTTCTCTCTGGGCCCATTTACTGGCCGAATTCAAGTTCAGAGTACCTCTCGTCTTTGTAGCTGAAAGCTTGACTAGAAGAACATACTAACCACAATACAATCTATCTTTTTGTAGTGACAGGGTTTAAAAAAATTTTTTTTATGTTTATTTCTTACTGAGACAGAGAGAAACAGAGCATGAGTAGAGGAGGGGCAGAGAGAGAGGGAGACACAGAATCAGAAGCAGGCTCCAGGCTTTGAGCTAGCAGTCAGCACAGAGCCCGATGCGGGGTTCAAACCTACAAACCATGAGATCATGACCTGAGCCGAAGTTGGACACTTAACTGAATGAGCCACCCAGGTGCCCCTGAAGTTTAAAGTATTTTTCTTTTATGAAGAATGTGTATATATACAAAATACAAAGATTTTGTAACTCTCACATCCTATCAGCTCAAAACAAAAATATTCATAGGAAGGTAACTATCATTGTTTAAGAAAGTGCTTTGATTTGGGGGCCCCTGGTGGGCTCAGTCGGTTAAACGTCCAACCTCAGCTCAAGTCATGATCTCACCGTTTGTGGGTTCGAGCCCCGCGTCAGGCTCTGTGCTGACAGCTCAGAGCCTGGAGCTGCTTCGGATTCTGTGTCTCCCTCTCTCTCTGCTCCTCCTCTACTTGTGCGCTGTCTCTCTCTGCCTTCAAAAATGAATAAATGTTTAAAAAAAATTTTAATTAAAGAAAGAAAAAAGAAACTGCTCTGATTCAAGGGCATGAGGGGCCCTAGCAGGTCTAACAAAAGATAGAGCTAAAACTTCAGGTCTCAGAAAGAAACAGGATGTCCTATAATGAGTGAGATGGCTTCCACTGACCCAAAAATCATCTGACCCCCAGTGTTAGTGCTGAGGTTGAGAAATCACCCTCAGTTATAAAGGGCATGATGCTGTTCATGTCTTGATTTCGCAGGCTGTGAACTCCTAGAGAGCTGGGGTCACATCTCACACACCCGGCACACCCATTCCTCAGCACAGAGAAGGTCTCCACACACATTGGCACAGAAGAGTCATAACGTGTGAGTGAATAAAGAAGCTCCCGCTGGTTTCGCCCAAGGGCACCACATGGGGTTGCCCAGGGAACAGCAACTCAACTGAAGGTCAACCCCTGGATTCCAAACGTCTGCCCTCCGGACATCGGGTTGGGGCTCACACTGAAAGCGTCATTTGTTACTCTGACTGGGTCATCCTGATACGATCCATCTCTCCTCTAGCTGACGGTCACATGCACCTCCTGCTGGACCCATTTTGGCCACCTTGGAAGGTCGCCATGTTTCTTCCTGAGATCCTCCAGCCAACCACCACCACAAAGTGAATTTCACCGACTCCCCAGAAACCCCAGCGCTGAAAATTCCAAACTACATTCTAAATTGAGTGATGATCTGTGATTAGTTAATGCTGTAGCCAGCAAATAGAAAATCCAGTTTATTTCTCCAGCCTAAACGATTCTGGATGGGGAGCAAGAAGCCACGGAGAAAGAGTAGTGTTTGTTTGTTTGTTTGTTTAATACACAGGGAAAGAAAGAGAAAGAGGAAAGAAAAAAGGAGAAGAAGTGGGAAAAGGAGGCACAGGAGACAACGCAGAATCAATCCTCCTGATGATGTCAGCAATGTCCTTCTCTGGGGTTCTGGGGTCACCCCTGGGTGGGTCTTTGTACATATTTGGGTTTGGCTATTATGAAGATCTCACTGTAACACCAGTACTTATTTCATGGAGGACCAAATGAGCAAATGCATACAAAGTGCTTTGACAGCACCTAGCACATGATAAATGCTCCAAAGATATTAATTACTGCGGTCCTTACTACCACTTAAGAACATCCGAGTTATGTTGTTACTGACATTTTTTTTTCCTGATCACAATATGGAATCTCAATCTTGAGGTGACTGAAGAAAAATTGAAAAACCTCTTGATGCTTTTCTCCCAAAAATTGAAAAACCTCTTGATGCCCCCAAACCTGTGCTCCTAGATCCTGTGTTCTAGGGATTTCCTAACTACCTTCCATGAGAAAAAGAAAAAGCCTAACATTTTATTTTGAGAAAAGATAGTAGACATTTCAGACTTTCTCTTTCTGCCTAAAAAGTCAATTGCCCCCAAGGGCAATGTTTAGAACTGGGGAGGGGGTACTTTGATTTGTCACTGTGACTTGGAGGCATCACTTGGCATGAAACACTGGCGGCCCAGGGATGCTAAACATCTTGCCAGGCACAGGACAGTCCCACAGAGAAAAGAACTGGCCTGTTCCACGTGCCAGGAGTGCTCCCACTATGAGAAACCCTGAGCCAAGTGTCCCTCAAAACCATCTGAAGTCCGCCATATGCTCTGTGAGTTGCCGGCTTTCCAAACGGTGTCACATCGAATGTGAGCCGTGGGGTGTAGCAGGCTTTCCTGTGGGTGGCAATCTACTTAGCTAGGAATGCCGGGGGAAAAGAAAATCGCAAGGAGAGGAAGGGGATGGAAAGGGAGTACAATTAAAAATAGACTCCCATTTTTACAGGACCCTGATTGGATTTCTCCTTCAGAGTACAACAGGCGCTATAAATTAGCATTGCCAAGGCTGGCCGGAGCTCGGAGACGCTCCTGTCTCCCAGTCCATTTTCGGCTTGCCGTAGCACCATTTAGAAATAAAAGCAACAGGATTTATGTCTCATTGCATTTTGTAAAGACAAAAAATAGTTCCCAGCATGAAGAGGCAGAGGGATGCCAAATTTCAGTCTCAAATAAAATTCCGTTCCTTGCTAAAATTCACTGAAAATGGCCATCTATCTTGGAAACTGCAATTTACACTTCACTATGGAACAGAAGAAACCTAAAATGATTTTTGGAAAAGACAGCAGATGAGAGGGCAAAAAAAAAAAAAAAGACAGAGAGAGAGAAAAACCACACTGGTTCTATTTTCCCTCATGCTTCTTATTTGTCTTCTCTTTCCCTGTTGTTTTTTTCCATAGCCAAAATGCTCAAATATTTCTTTTAAAAAATTGAATGGATCAGAGAACCCATCATCCTAATTTGTCTTATGATCCATTCTTGCCTTTTATTCTCCCTCCATCCGCCTCCCTGCACTGCAGGGCACTTTTTTTTTTTTTAGTTTATTTATTTGTTTTGAGAGAGAGGGAGAGAGAGCACATGTGGGAAAGTAGGGAGAGAGGGAGAGAATCCCAAGCAGGCTGCACACTGTGGGCGCCGAGCCTGACATGGGGCTTGATATCACTGTGAGATCATGACCTGACCCGAAACCAGGAGTCAGATGCTTCGGCGACCAAGCCCCCCAGGCGCCCCCAAGGGCACCATCTTACTCCCACGTGACAAGGCTTGTGAGAGTTGCGGTACTTCAGTCAACCACTATGTATGAAATGAACATCCGTGTTAATGTCAACAAGGCAAACGTTCCCGCGAGAACATATTTAACCAGAAACAGAGGACACGCCAAGGTCCTTCCAGGCTTGGTACCCCAGGAAATGTACACCCACGATGCCACGCACACCCAACCGACACGGGCCCGGTGTGCTGTCACGGCAGCCCCTCAGCCTAATGCCGGGCCTAGTGAAGCCTAGAGGCGTTTTGTCTGGTCTTCATGGAGCCTAGAGTCTCGATGGGGATACAGATCATCAATAAGTAGACAAATCGCTAGACAGTGTGACCAGAGACATGACGGAAACAACTGCAGTTGCAGAGACTTAAAGAAGGACGATGAATAAACCTGTGATGCTAACCCTGAAGAGTGGATTTGCTACACAAAGAACAAAGGCCAGGGCCCCCGGGGGGCTCAGTCGGTGAAGCGGCCGACGTCAGCTCAGGGCATGATCTTACACCCCGTGAGTTCGAGCCCCGCTTCAGGCTCTGTGCTGACAGCTCAGAGCCTGCTTTGGATTCTGTGTCTTTTTCTCTGTCTCTCCCCCACTCGCACTCTGTCTCTCTCTCAAAAATAAACATTAAAAAAAAAAAAGAACAAAGGCAGGTAAGACTCAGGGGCTGGGGATTCCAGGCAGAGGGGAACACTGGTGTGAAGGTTCTAAATTAGAAGAGAATTCTAGTTTAGAGGGAGGCCAGTGAGGCAGAGACGAGGCCCTGCGACAAGGTCACGGAGGAGGCAGGAGTCAGAGTGCAATAGGAAGCCACGGACAGTGACAAGTGGGGCTAAGAAGCCCATGGTGGCAGCGTGTGTTTTATGAAGGCATCTGCTCCCATGCACAACACAGAAGAGAGGGTGTTGGGAATGTCTGCATTAACGGTTCTCTAGCCATTCGAGACAGAGAGGACAACAGCTCACACTACAAACTTCTAGAAGGTAAAACAAAGAAGTGTGGACCCGTAGGAGATGCACCTGCTCCTGGGCAGCAAGCTCAGGGCTTGGTTGAGAAGAGGAGAAATCAAAAGCAGCTCTGGGGGGTTCTGGCTCCAGGAAGTGCTGGCAACGCTGAGGTCCAGAAGGACAAGTTGGGGCCTTCACACCGGGAAGGAAACAATGTTGGCAATATTGAGGGATTGGAGCGTCAGGCAAGGACAGGAAGTGTACCCGATATGGCGGAACTCCATCACGGTGTGCTGGAGCAGGCGGGTAGGCAGGCTGAGGACAGTGACGAGCACTTATAGGCCACGGACACTGTCTACCAAAAGCTAACCCCACATCTCAATCAACTCAACCGGCTGCATACACTCGGTCTGAGTTGCAATAGCCCCACGCCTACTAGTTAAGAGCATGGGCTCTGGAGCAAAGTGAGAACTCTATCAAAGTTCTGTCACCTAGTGGCTGTGCTGAACCTCTCCATGCCTCAGTTTCCTTGTCTGCACAATACAGATGATGATAAAATTATTATCCGCCATCCAGAAAAGTAAGGAGGGTTGTATGCGGTAATGTACGAAGTGAGCTTAATGTGGTGATTCACGCACAGAAAGAATTCAGTAAACCTTAGCGACCGTTATTATGACTTTTATTATTTTTCCAAATGCTGCCCCTTTCGAATGGCCAAATCTGTTTTTCCATGGTTGGAAGCTGTCAGAGCTTATTCTGAAGAACCTTGAGGATCAGGGACTCACTAATGTTTTATGATATTTTACCTCACTTTATGGTAGTCATTTATGACAAGACCAGTATGACAGAAATTGCCATAAAGCAAAGGCGAGCAATCCCACAAATGACTATAAATCAAGGGACGCAGCCGAAAAGGGTCATAAAGGAAAAGGAAATTGAGGGAAACAGGAGCAAGGGAGAGTGTGAAGTTGGGAACCACACAAACTTTGAGAGAGTAGAATTTCAATTGAGAACGAACTCGAAAAAATAAAAAATTATATGGATGTCTTCAGGGCTTGTTTAAATTTCACCCGCACGTCTCCAGACAAACACGGTGTGCTTTCATAGTTTCAAAGAGAAATACATTATTTCATGTCCTGCTCTGTTATGCATTTTTTATTGAGAATGCTATTTCTAATCCTACCCGTGTGTTTGGGATCCATATTGGACTTCAGAGATTTTTCGAATTCACAAGACTAGGAAATATTTTTGCAGTTAAGGAACTATTGATGTCCCCAGATTCTGTGGGAACCCTACTGGCTAAAAGGGATTTCTTAATAAGCACAACTTTTGCTTTTCCCTTTTCTTTAATATTTCTTATATATATATTATATATATATATATATATAGTGGAACTTACTATAATGAATGGAGACTCAGAGGCAGTATATAGATTCAGCGTGCTTAGAATAATTCCACCCCGGTACATACAGATGAACAGGAGGGATGAAAAGATCAAGTAACATTGTTTTCAACCCTTGTTGAGTAAACTTGGCTCAACTTTAAAAGATATATATTTTTTATTTACTTTTGAGAGAGCACAAGTGTAGAGAAACAGAGGAAGGGGAACAGCGGATCTGAAGCAGGCTCTGCACTGACAGCAGTGAGCCCAATATGGCGCTTGAACTCCCAAACCAGGAGATCATGTCTTGAGCCAAAGCCTCTCACTCAACCGACTGAGCCACCACCCAGGTGCCCCTGCCTTCCTCAACTTTTCAATAGAATCACAAAATCACACTAGGGCAGTAGGTGTGGACCAACTTCTGAGTATATCTTTCCTCATTGGCTGAAGAAAATTCAAGCAATAAATAGAAACTGGATGGAAAAGCAACATGAACATACAAAATGTTACCTTCCATCTTTGTGACAGAGAAAATACATGTGACCAATAGCCACTGCCTCCCCAAGTAGGGTCTTCGAAAGCACCTGCAATAAATGATTCGAGTGATCTTAAAATCAAATCTTTAAGATGTGTTGAACTTTTGCCTCACTACGAGAATGTCTCACTTTAAACACCCTAAAATTGAAGGATCCTTTTACAACATAATCACTCTCCTTCCCAAGGTGTGTGGGGTTTTTTTTTTTAATATTTTTATTTATTTCTAGGAGAGAGAGAGAGACAGCGTGAGCAGGGGAGGGTCAGAGAGAGAGGGAGTCACAGACTGAAACGGGCTCCAGGCTCTGAACTGGCAGTCAGCACAGAGCCCGACACGGGGCTCGAACCCACGAACCGCGAGATCATGACCTAAGCAAAAGTCGGACGCTTAACCGACTAAGCCACCCAGGCGCCCCCCAAGGTGTGCGGTTTATTCAAATGACAATGTATGTATTTGGACTTTTCACAAAGCACAGCCCCTCAGCTTTTCAAGGTGCATTGACCTTCCACAGCAGGATTTGTCCCGTGCTCTGGTGTAGACTTAACACACAAATGGCAGGATCTTCTCAGGAACGAACCCTCTGCCCATGCGTGGGCTGGTGCACAAAACAACGAATTTGCATCAGGAAGTCTAGATGATGCAGCAGTGAGTTCTGTGTCTGCCTCACAGATGTCAGAAATCTGGAGAAAACAGACAATTCTGCCATCAGCTTTCACCTCTGAATTTGTAGATGCCTCTTTTCAAAGAAGTGCTGGGTTTTATTTTTTTTCTTTTGCTTTTGCTGTCTTCAGGTACTGCCTCTTACATTTTTTATTCTCACTCTCACATAAGAACTTCCCAATATTGCAGGTCTTGGGGTTTTTTTGTTTGTTTGCTTGCTTATTTTACTTGGTTTATCTCTTTGATACCTAATCACCCACTATGGTCTCCCTTCTATTTGGTTAAAAAATGGCATCTCTGGGGCGCCTGGGTGGCTGAGTCGGTTAAGCGTCCGACTTTCGCTTGGGTCATGATCTCGTGGTTCATGGGTTCGAGCCCCGCGTCGGGCTCTGTGCTGACTGCCAGCTCAGAGCCTGGAGCCTGTTTCAGTCTGTGACTCCCTCTCTCTCTGACCCTCCCCTGTTCACGCTCTCTCTCTCCTAGAAATAAATAAAAACTTAAAAAAAAAATGGCATCTCTTGGTTCCGATGTGGCAGTATATCTTAGGGAACTATTTGGACAACTATGCAAAATTGATTAAGAATTACAAAACAAAAACAAAAAACAAAAAGGAAATGCCCCAAATGTCCAGTGAAAGGGAATCTTAATTTAATCATGATATATCCATTCAGTGGAATCTTATGCAAAGGTTTAAAGGATATAAAAGAATGAGGGCACTGGAAGGCTCAGTTGGTTATGTGGCCAAATCTCTTGATTTCAGTTCAGGTCATGATCTCACTGTCATGAGTTTGAGCCCCGAATTGGGCTCTGTGCTCACAGCTTGGAGCCTGCTTCAGATCCTCTGCCTCTCTCCCTCCCTCCCTCCCTCTCTCCTTCTCTCCCTCTCTCTCCCTCTCTCTCAAAAATAAATGTTAGGAGTGCCTGGGTGGCTCAGTCGGTTAAGCGTCTGGCTTCAGCTCAGGTCATGATCTCACAGTTTGTGGGTTCGAGCCCCACATCAGGCTCTATGATGGCTCAGCCTGTTTCAGATTCTGTGTCTCCCTCTCTCTCTGCCCCTTCCCCACTCATTCTCTGTCTCTCAAAACTGAATAAATGCTAAATAAATAAATAAATACATGTTAAAAAAATTAAAGGATACAAAATAATGGCCTGCACTGATATTTGCATAGAAAAATACATAACCAAGGGGCGCCTGGGTGGCTTAGTCGGTTGAGCGTCCGACTTTCGCTTAGGTCATGATCTCGTGGTTCGTGGGTTCGGGCCCCGCGTCGGGCTCTGTGCTGACTGCCAGCTCAGAGCCTGGAGCCTGTTTTGGAGTCTGTGTCTCCCTCTCTCTCTCTGACCCTCCCCTGCTCACGCTTTCTCTCTCTCTCTCCTAGAAATAAATAAAAATATTTTTTAAAAAATACATAACCACACCTCCATCTCTTGAAAAGCTGGCGTACATATACCACTCTGTGATCAGTGCTTACCTCTGAAGGATGGGCATTTCTGGGAAAAGCTTCATTTTCTTTTCTCCATATTCCTTCACACAATGGATGTGTATCATGGGTTTTAAAACATACTACATTTTGGAAAATGGGAAAATGTGTTGAAGAAGATCTCATTTTCATTTGCACAAACATGAGCATGGAAATATTAATGGCAGGTATCTCTACGTGATGAGAATATTTGGGATTTTCCTTTCGTGATTTTTTTCTGTTTTTAAGTTTCCTACAGTGAACACCTTATTAATTTTATTAATAATAAGGGGAATTTAACGTTTTTAGAAATGCCCTTAAAACAAGGCATGAGGGGCATGCCCCCCGCCCTCCCCAGCCCCAGCACATGGCCCCAGAAGGGCAGACATGCAGAAGAGAGAGAGCCTTGACACCGGTGGCCCCAGAAAGAATAAAACAGTGACTTCGTACATAACAGAATCGCGGTTTCTAGCTCCACGTCCCAGGAGGGATTGCCCTTCTCAAGTACCGGCTCCTTTAGGCTTTCAGTAAAGTACCCTCAACGGAATAGGCTTTGGAGAGTTTCTATTCTAGAAACTGCCTCTAAAATGCACGTTCCACAGCTTCTTGTCCATCACCGTGTCCCTAGTTTCTAGAGCGATGCCTAGAACTTGAGAGGCGTTTGCCAAACGAGCTGATGAACTAAAGGACTAATGAAAATTAAGGGGGGGCGGGGCCTTGGGCAAAGAGAAAGAGAGGTTGCATTCTTGAAAAATGCCAAGATGACGGGACACAGCGGCTGACACCGGTCAAAGCCGGGTATGTGCGACGGCAGCGCAAAACAGTCTTGAAAATTTTAAATAAACTTTCCAACCTTCACGACTGACCTGGCCCGGCCCTAAGTGACGTCCTCCCACACGCACGTGGGGAGCTGGTGCGGGGACACCTGATCGAGCTGGCGCTGGCCAGGGCCGCAAGGCAAAGGGACGCCTTGAACTGAGTGTGTGATACCCACACCGCAAGCCCATGTATATGCAACGAAGCTGAGAGCTACTCTTTTTTTCAGCGAAGTAGGTCACATTACCCAAGAAGCAGAGCCTCACGTGGCTTCTGGAAGGAGCAAACAAATAGGATGCACTCAAAGGGTACAGCAATTTAACCCACTCCAACAGATAAAACCTCTAAAAAAAATCTGACTTATCTTTCCTTCTATGTCCTGGTAGGTGTGTTTGAGATGATCCAATTTTATGGGGAAAGACCGTCATTGAGAAGAAACATAAAGCTAGGAGGCCGGGGCAGAATTCTATCAATTGCCTTGACAGGCAAGAAGGAAAGAAAGTATTAATAGAAGGATGCAAGATTATGGAGACTGTTTTACATCTGTTTTGCATAATGCTCTTCTGTCCTTGCCTCCCTGGCCACGAAGATCTTTTTTATTTTTTTGATCTTTCAAAATAAATTCCTGGGAAGAAAGGCCAGGTGTGGAGAATAAGAAAATCAAAACCCTATTCTCTACATTGTTACTTGGCTCCACTCGTAAGAATCATTCTCTGAGGTAAAAGGAGCATCGATTACGATGATGTGTTTGTGGCTGCCCTGCTTAAGAAAGTAAAATAAATGAACAGAAGGGTGGCGGAGGGAAGGAGAAGCTGATATCTGAATTTGTGATGCAGCCACTGCGTTCTCATTACTGCATTGTCTTTTTGTATTACTTTTGATTTATAACGTAATTGAAGAACTAGAGAAATGTTAATGGCGGGGGAACAGCCTTAAAGATGACAAAACTGTTTACTAATTATTGTCTTTAAATTCGGTTCATTATTGAAGTATTCCTTCTTGGGGTTCCTTTCAGAAGGGACCACCATCGGAGGAGGTCCGGGTGAAGTGTATCATCTAGTTAGAAAGGGAAGTTTCATAATTTGCTTGTATTTCCCCCCCGGGTTGACCTTTTAAAGGAAGGGATAGACTGTAAATTAAAATTCTGTGCACTAGGGCTTGATAGCAAACCTTAAGGTGAGTCACTGCATTTTTGTTTTGTATTTAGATGAGAAATTGTTGCTCGTGTTTACACTTTTTTTTTTCAGCGTGTGCTGCTCATTATCTTAAGGGAAAGACAGAGAATATTGCAATGATTATTAGTGAGGCTGGTGATGAGGTTACTGAACCATTTGGAGTTGACTTTCCTTTTGTAATGCATAATTACAGGGGTTTATTTACAGTCTTTGTGTTTTTTTTCCCTGCTTTTTAATGATTCACATTTTTATTCTTTGTTCTCTCCCCTGTGAAGGGGAGGATTTCTCCATTTCTAGGATGAATTATTATTTGGAGTGCTGCATTATTCCCTGGAATGCTAGAATTAAAGAAAAATTTTCAAAACTAAATAAATAGAGAGCTACCCTCACTGCAGTAATGTTCTCAAGATCTGGGAAAAGCAGACCCAAAAAACCGAAGGCACAGAGCCATTATTCAACTAACACGTTTCCCACTTGTATGGTAATCCTGGGGCATATTATGTTGTAAAACATCTTATTCCCCTTCTAACTTCTTAAATTGCTCCAGATGCTCTTTAACCATAAAGAAATGTAATGATAATTTTTTTTAAAGCTGCATCATCTGTTTCTATATCTGACTTCCCCGAGATGTGCCAGTTAGTTTGGGAAGTTCAAATCAGAAGCAAGTTTATGTATATGGTTCATTTGCACATAAATGGGGATGAAAGACTATAGTGAGCATCACAGTGGCATAGAGTTCCCAACCACCTCACTTTAGCAGAGAACTATTTAAATGTTCTGTGACATAATTGCCCCATCCACAAAATGGCAATGATAATAATGCCTCCCTGATGGGTTTTTGGAAGAATTGAATTCATTCATATATATAAAAATATAAATACAAATATAAATATATGTATGTATGTGTGTATATATATGTATATATAATCCAATTCTGGGCACATAATAAGTGCTTAATGAATGTAAACTGCTATTTCCTAAAGTTTGCTAATCATGCCTTTGGTGGATATAAGATGGGCTGGTGTAATTCATGGTGAAATTTTTATTTTAGTATTTAACATGTATCAATTAGGATGCCCTTGGCTATGAAAAGTAGAGATTATTTATGAATAATAATTTTCAGCCAATACAATTTTTAAAATAAAAATTGCCTTAAAACAAGGGTTGGCCAAACTATAGCCCACAAGTCAAATCTGAACCATTGTCTATTTTTTTGTATGGTCTGCAAATCAGGAACGGTTCTGAATATTTGCAAACAATTCAGTGATGATGAACACTGAAGAAAGAAAAAGAGGAAAAAATGGAATCCCATTCTTCTCATCAGTAAACCTTTGCTATAAAAACTTCTACCCTATTAAGTATATTTTGAATCTCACCAGCAAATGATTGGTAGAAGTTTGTTTTGCCTCTCGATCTATAAGTACCTATATAATGTCTTTGATTTTTGCCTCTTGATCTGTAAAGCCTAAAATATTTACAATCTGGACCTTCGCTATTGTCTCATAGAGCAAGAGGCCCAGGCGTAGAGCAATTCTCAACTGGTTCAGAGAGTGAATCCATGCTTCATGAACACAGAGATTCTTTCAATGTGTCTGCACTGCAATCCATCCTTATGGTGCGAGCTTTACCTACAGGCTGGTTTCTTCCATGGTCACAAGATGAGTTTCTCTAGCTCCAGGGATGCAGAAATATCACCCTCGAAATAAGAAAACCATTTCCAGAAATATGCCAGTGGACCTCTCCTTACCTCTCATTGGCCAGAACTGGGTCATATGACTGTGCTGGAACCGATCACCAAAGAAGGGACTAAAGCTTTGGTGACTGGCTTAGACTAGTTACGTTCTACCTTCTGGAATTGGATATGTGTCAGCTTTCCTTGAAGCATGTTCTTGCGTGGAGAGAGGAAGTTTGGATAACCCAGCACACTGGGGTTCTGTTAAAAAGAGGGAGGAGGGGCCACGGACGGTGAATCGCAATCAATATCATGTTTGTGTATTAGGAAACTCTAAAATGAGCACCTTGAACTATGCTTTCATAGCTCTTATTATTGAAGATAAGGCTAATCTTATAAAGTCTATATAAATAAAAATATTAAATAATAAGAAAAGATCATGGCAAAAATTAGGGTACACAAAAGGTTAAATCAAAAAATGACAAAGATTTAGGCAATGTTACATGTTGGCCATTGTTTGTGCTATGCTGTGCTTCTTGCTTAGGAACTCCTATTTATTCTTCAAAGCCCATATCAAATGTTGTCTCAGGAATTTGAGCTGATCTCCTCTTTTTTTACTCTTGTAGGATTAATTTCTCCCAGAGCACGGACTTTTTCTTATAGCTCTTCTAACAAGAACCAGCTTGTGTTATTTATGTGTTCACTCCTGATTGGGAATACCCCATCTATCAGGTCGCCATTCATCAAACACTCGTTGAGCAGCACTCACGACCCACAGACAACATTTTTATGGTCATTTCTAACCCCAGCACCTAAGGCAGGACATGTGCGAGCTGCTTATGTTTGTTGTACAAATAAAGAACAGATCAAATAATTTCACAGATTGACCGTATCTATGCAAGTTGGACAAAAGGAGAAAGCAAATTTCGAACATCTTCCACTCTAGCAAATTCTCACTTAATCCAAAATGAAACAGACCAATCTCATTAAAATTCTGAAATTTGAGTTACTTTTAGAAAGGGGCTCAGGGGCGCCTAGGGGGCTCAGTCGGTTAAGTGTCTGACATCGGCTCAGGTCATGATCTCACGGTGTGTGGGTTCGAGCCCCGTGTCAGGCTCTGTGCTGAACAGTTACTCAGAGCCTGGAGCCTGCTTCTGTTTCTGTGTCTCCTTCTCTCTCTGCCCCTCCTCCAATCACACTCTGTCTCTTGCTGTCTCTCAAAAATAAATTTTAAAATGTAAAAAAAAAAAAAAAAAAATAGAAATAGGCCCAGACTAAGATGTCTCTGGGGCAGGACTGGATTAACGCATGGATAATTGGAGGTAAGGCCTTCCGTCCCCACCATTAGCTCTTTATCATTTTAGTCTAGTTTAAGAGTGTCTGTAACTAACTTGCCTTCTTATAAGGGAGTCCCCTCCAAAAACAAAACAAAACAAAAAAACAATAACTAAAAAACTAAAAACAGACTCCTGTCAACATCTAAGAATAATTTAATTCTAACTTACTTGAATAAATTTTTTCATGTTTATTCATTTTTGAGAGAGACCACATGAGCCAGGTAGGGGCAGAAAGAGAGGGGGACAGAGGACCCAAAGCAGACTCTGAGCACAGAGCCTGACGTGGGACTCAGACTCACAAACTGTGAGATGGTGACCTGAGCTGACATTGGATGCTCAACTGACTGAGCCACCCAGGCACCCCTTGAATAAAATTTAAATTTTAAATGTTAAATGTTATTACCTTACTACCCTACTTGGAATGCTTTAATGACATCTCATGCCTCTCTGGATAAAGGCAGAAGCCTTCAAGATGCTTTACTGACCCAGTAACTTCACCCAGATCTTTCTTTCTTTCTTTCCAGTCTCACACTGCTCACTCTCTTCCTTTCTCTGCCGCAGCCACACTGGGTTGCTTGCTGTCTTTCTAACATGAAGCTTCTCCTGCCTCAGGACCTTTGCTCTGCTTTCCCTCTGCTCTGAGTGCTCTCAACTCCTGTTTACCACGAGGTCTCAGATTATGTGCTACTTCCCCAGGGAAGCCTTCCTGGTCCTTCCAAACTGGACAAGGCTCCCATGTCACATGTTCTTACGGTCCTTGTATTTTTTTTCTCCAAAACAGTTATCTTTCTGGGGCGCCTGGGTGGCTTAGTGGGTTAGGCATCCGACTTCGACTCAGGTCATGATCCCACAGTTCATGGGTTTGGGCCCAGTGTCGGGCTCTGTGCTGACAGCCCAGAACCTGGAGCCTCCTTCAGATTCTGTGTCTCCCTCTCTCTCTGCCTCTCCTCTGCTCACGCTGTCTCTCTCTGTCTCAAAAATAAACATTTTTTAAAAGATTTTAATAGTTATCTTTTAGTTCAACTCATCCCTTGTGTAATTATGTGTTTGATTTCTATTTTCCCCATGAGAAGGTGAGGTCCTTGAGGTGGGGGAAGTGCGCATCGTAAACTGTTGTACCTGCAGCACCTGGAATAGAGCCTGGCACCCAGGAAGTCTTCAACAAGGACTGGATGAAGAAACTCTTAAATGAGCCTGTCCTCAGAGCAATAAGGTCACTGCCTGGCCCAATTTCTATTGGCCAATCTTCCAGAATCACAGGAATTCCCAAGTCATTTTCTCTTGACAACTAATACTCCTTTCTGCATTCACCCAACCAAGATTTATTGAGTGTCTGCTGTGGGCTGGGATTCTTGCGGTCAGTGAAGACGGAACCATGGACAAAATGACCGAGACCCAGGCCTCATGGAGTTCACATTCCAGCAGTGAGGCCAGAAAGGAGCAAACAAGCATACAAACGCATAACGAAACGTCAAACAACAGCACAGGCTGTAAAGAAAGCACCAGAATTCTCCGTGCAAATATTTTCGTGGTGGTGGTGGTGTCCTTTTCCAAAAACTGACTTTCTGTGCCATAAGAAAGAACAGCCACCATCCAGTTACCAAGAATCTGAGCGTAGCTCACTTTTGACGCCACCTAGTAAGGGTCTGCTTACATCAGGATCTCCTTCCTGAGTAGGAAACAGACAACGAATAATATATTTCAGGCTTAATTTAACTTTTCAAATTACAAATTCATCTACAGCGCCATCCACCGCCGGGCGATAACTCAGGCGCTGCCAGGTTTTAAGTACTGTAACGACGGGCTGGTGTTCAACTCCTGGCATACTTCTAAAAAGATGGCTACCCTGGGGTTTACATCAAGCCTACATAATCATATATTGAAGCCTGCCTTATTTATTTCCATGTTTCTGAAGCACCATTAATCATTTTTCTAAGATGACCGATGTGTTACATAATTAATAAAACACAGGAGCTTAGGAAGAAAGCCCAGAGAGAGAGATCCAGCCAGACACTGAGAAATGGTGCCACTTTGGGGTACCAATGAGGAGTTCAGTCTTCAGAAGGTCAAGTCTTAACTGGAGGAATAGGAAACGACCATCTTTCTTTCTCTTTTCTTTTCCAGCCTTCTCCTCCCTTTTTGTGTTTACCCAACTGGCCAGCACTACCTTTTTTTTTTTATTTTTAAGTCCAGAAAAAAGCACACTGGGAGGGAGGGATGAGGGACAGCGAATAAAATCATTAATTCAATTTCGCACCGTTTTGCCTCTGGTGATTGCTGTTACCGCGGGTAATGGCTTGTCCACAGTTCTGACCCAATTCTTAGACCCCCTCTTATGGTGCCCCACCAATTAATCTAATGGTTCATTAATTGCAAACATCTGAAATCATTAGAACCTGAGTGAGCACAGAAGCATCAAACCTTCCCAAGCTGCAAGTGCTTAACCAGCAAAAGGGCTCATTGCAAAGGAATGTCGATGTTTATAGTAGATGTAACCCAACCTCTGGTGTTCATTGACACATTGTTCCATTTGTACACAACCATCCTGGCATCTATCTGTTCAAGAGAGCATGATTTATCCAGTGCTATATCCCGGAACTGACAGGCCAAAGATTAGAGCCTACCCCAGATGAAAGCCGGGGCTGTGTGTATTCCTAAAACAAATATTTAGTATCTGACAAGCTCTGGTTAATATTAATTTGTGATAGAAAGCAGTCAGTTTAAGCTTAGTCCGTGCCAAAATCTATTTAGGTTTTGTAAATCATTTTTCAGGATTATAGAGTAGAAAATCAAAAAAAAAAAAAAAAGTGAAAACAACAGAGACTGCCCTAAAGTTAGAAACGTGCAGATCTGGTCAGAGCTTTCAGAAAACATCCAGCCCAGGGGCACCTGGGTAGCTCAGTCGGTTGGGTGTCCAACTTCAGCTCAGGTCATGATCTCCTAGTCCGTGGGTTCGAGCCCCACGTCAGGCTCTGTGCTGAATGCTCAGAGCTAGGAGCCTGCTTCAAATTCTGTGTCTCCCTCTCTTTCTGCCCCTCCCCCACTCGCTCTCTGTCTCTGTCTCTCAAAGTAAACTAAAGACATTAAAAAAAAATTAAAAAAAAAAAAGAAAACATCCAGACCAGAGTTACAAATGGGCAGCATAAAATCCTCCTATGGACGTTTTTCTTTGACGAGCAGAGTGCTTTAAAATAATCATTTTTAATTATTTGCCAAGTCTGAATTTCTGACTTTTCTTGCAGATCTGGCAATACTTGGTCCAGATTCCTGCAAGGCAACAGTCAGCAAGGTCAGAGCAGGGGCCGGCCCTGTGGAAGACACACATGCCTACCATTTGGCCAGAGTCACACACCCCCCACCTTCCTACCATTAAGCCTATAACACTTACGCCTGCCTACTGCTCATCCCACGGGTGAGGAAGCTGATGTTTAGAAAGGGAGAAGAATTGTCCAAGGACATGCATTTGCTTAGTGCCTGAGCTGGACGAGAACCCAAAACTCCTGATTCTACTCTATGGCTTATTTAGTAGGAATCACTCAGTGACATTCCGCACTGATAGGCACATGGCTTTTGGAAGAAAAACTTTCCTGGTGTTTAGGAAGTTTTCGAAGGCAATAGAGTATGTCATCAGGGTCACTAGCATCATCCTAATCGGCCTTCATTATGACACACGCATGTTGTAACTTCCGGGAGATCTGAGTAAGTCTCATTTTGCAAAACTGCAAACATCCATTAAGACGTTGCCATCTTTACGCACATCTAATTTGGGCGTGCTGTGACTTTCTGCACGAGAATACTGACAACTTATCCTTTTCTCCTTCCTATTCAGAGCAATCCTCAAAGAGAAGTGTAGGGTTCTCATTTTACAGATGAAAACTTAGGGCCTCAGTTAGACTCAGCGGCTAGATCAGGATTACGCAGCTCGTGAATGACAGAACTGGAATTTGAACCCAGACATGTTGGGCCCAAGTCCCCCGACTCACTGCTGTCTCCCCCACTGGCGGGCTGCTGGTGGGTTAAGCTTCTGCCCTCTTGGCATACACAAAACACAAAGAACAGAACATGACACTCACATGTAATGTGTGGCTCAAAGGAAGGAGGCAAACAAATACAGGGAAGAATGGGTTAAATTTCCTGATAGCATCCGTTTAAAAGATGAATTCTTGGCATTTTTTAAAATGTGTGTTGGAAGCATATTTCTCTGCATGCAACAAAAACATTTAGGCTCCCCTGTCATTTGGGTGAATTTTGTTTGCACGCTCTCTTAGTGGAATACTGATGTTAATTTTTGGTTAAGTTTAATCTTACCAAGTATAAAGCAATTTGATAGAATAAGTAACCTTTCATTAAAGTTCAATACCGTACTTAAGGAAAATGGGACCGTGTGCATTAATTGATAGTTGACAGCTATTATTTCCATGAAAACCTTTTATAGTAAAATTTCAATTTGATGGATTGGAATTTATAAAATTTGCATTTCACTGAGCGGGATTCAACTGGAAGTATTGGAGATGTATTTCTTCTTCACACAATATCCCATCTTTACATTTTTATTAAACATTTATTAATGGATGGAACCTTAATTTAAAGAGTAAAGCACAGATTTTACTTAATAACTCGGGTTTATTAGTGCATGAACACCAGAATTTGCACTGTATTTGACTTTGATAAAACATGACTATTTATGAGTATATTTATCCATAGAGGCTTAATTAGTACGGTTGAGTTTCGGACAAATTGCTTAATAAAGAATTTTATTTTATTTTACTTAATTTTTATTTTTTAACTCCACAATAAATTACACGAATATCACTGGGAAGTTTTCTTCCAGTCTGCTGAAGGAAGTAACATGATCCTGGATTTGGCATATTTGATTGGAATTACAAACATGCGGAATGGAATTCTAATTCTATGCAGACTCTGCCCCGCCCTACCTCTTCACAAATCTGGTGATGCTGAGTGACCCTTAAGACTCTTTGGGCATCATTATGCAAGATCTCCGTAAATGAGATGCTATTAACATGAAAGCTATTTTTCTCCCATTAATTCTGATCAAAAATATTAACAGGATTTCCCCTGGTTTTCTATAAAGCACTCACTTCAAAGTTATTCTTGCTGCTTAAGAGATGGAAACGCGAAGTCACTTGAAATTCAGCTAATTCAAGAACACATCTAGAGCAGAATTCAGGGTCTACTTCCAAATCACAGCCACCAGATTAAAATCTTTACCCTCAAAAAAAATAAAACAAAAGCCTTCCCCTCACACCCCTCCCTCTACCTGGGTGCCTTCTCCAGGGTAGACCCAGCTCCCTGATGTTCTTCAGGGATTAGGTGAAGTCCTCAGACACTGCACCCCGGACCACTCTGTGTAGCTAAGGGATACCTCCTGCATCCCTGCTGCGCGTACATCACAGGTGACAAGTATATAGTTACCTGGGTACTTTCTTGGTGATTATTTCTCCCCCCATTAGATTTTGCATCTCTGTGAGGTCAAGAACGTTGTCTAATTTGCCCACCCCTCTACATACTCAGTGTGTGGTGCGGAGAAGGTTGTCTACGGATTGTTGCATGAATAGATGGACAGAGACCCTGAAAACTCAGAACTCTAATTTCTTCAGCGACAAACTCAGTCTTCCGTGAGACCAAGGATTCCTAGTTTTGGGGGTAAGACACAGGTTCTTCCTGTCTCCCCGAAACTGGAAAGGAGGAATTTCAGCCAGATAATTCTACAAGCTACTTAAAATGATAGGATACAAGTTGGGAACATGGGGGACTCTTCTCAGAAGACTCGTTCATCTCCCTGACGGCCCCTGCTGGAGTACTGACCATGCAATCAAACCTATGAGGTCAAAAGTAGGCTGTTTTGGGGGCGCCTGTGTGGCTCAGTTGGTTAAGCGTCCGACCTCAACTCAGGTCATGATCTCGCGGTTCATGGTTCGAGCCCCACATTGGGCTCTGTGCTGACAGCTGGGAGCCTGGAGCCTGTTTCAGATTCTGTGTCTCCCTCTCTCTCTGACCCTGCCCTGCTCATGCTGTCTCTCTCTCTCTCTCTCTCTCTCTCTCAGAAATAAATAAAACATTTAAAAAAATTTTTTTTAAAGTAGGCTGTTTGTAACTACTTGGCAAAGAAGCCATATTTCTTTTCCCCCTCAGTGGCACTGCTACCCCAAAACTAATTCAACAGGGTAACTTACTAGACATGATGAAAGATACAGTAATATCCCATAACGTGTCATCTCTTCCTAGGAGGGCAAGTGGGTACTTACTTGAAGAGGATGTGATAAATTTTCATAAGAACATGGGGCAACTATGTAATTCCCACAAGAACTACTCATTTAAGGGCCTGGAAAGCTGAGGGGCAATTAAATTTCTGAGAGCTACAGGGACGCCTGGGTGGCTCAGTCGGTTAAGCGACCGACTTTGGCTCAGTTCATGATCTCACGGTTTGTGGGTTCGAGCCCCACATTGGGCTCTGTGCTGACAGCTCAGAGCCTGGAGCCTGTTTCAGATTCTGTGTCTCCCTCTCTCTCTGCCCCTCCCCTGCTCATTCTCTCTCTCTCTCTCTCTCTCTCTCAGAAATAGATACATAGGGGCGCCTGGGTGGCTTAATCGGTTAAGCGTCCGACTTTCGCTTAGGTCATGATCTCGCGGTTCGTGGGTTCGAGCCCCGCGTCGGACTCTGTGCTGACTGCCAGCTCAGAGCCTGGAGCCTATTTCAGAGTCTGTATCTCCCTCTCTCTCTGACCCTCCCCTGTTCATGCTGTCTCTCTCTCTCCTAGAAATAAATAAAAATATTTAAAAATAAATAAATAAATACATAAATAAATAAGTAAATTTCCATGAGCTACAAATTTCTATATTTTCAGGAAATTTGCTTCTTTTTCTGCATCCTTTGAATAAAATAGCTAGTGAGTTCTTTTGACATCTCTTCTATAGTATTATCAATGTAAAGATATAGCAGGTCACCTAATAAATTGGAAAAAGACAAGAACTTACTAAGATGGACTAAAAAACAAACAAACAAACAAACAAAAAACATCTACTCTGAGTTCCCGTAGTTCTTACAGATGTAATCCTGTCATCAGGCTAGAGGTCAACACAGTTGTTTTTTTAAGAGCCAGACGCTAAATAATTTTTAGGCTTTGCAAGCTATTCAGTGTCTGTCACAACCACTCAGTTCTGCCCTGGTAACGTTGAAGCAGGGACAGACAATGCATGAACAAACAGATACAACTATGTGCTAATAAAGCTTTATTTCTAAAAGCAGGTGGCTGGCCCAGGGGCCATAGTTTGCCAACCTCTGATGTCGGCTACATTTTTGGATAAAGTCATGTTTTCTGGTAAGGAATAAGAACCCACATCTGCAAACATTAAAAATAAAAATGTCATACGATCCAACAAGTCCTGTTGAGTATTTGCCCAAAGAAAATGAAAACACTGATTCAAAAAGATATATGCACCTCATGTTTATTGGAGCATTATTTACAAAGGTCAAGGTATGGAGTCAGCCCAAGCGCCCAACCATAGATGAATGGATAAAGAAAATGTGGTCTGTATACACAATAGAATATTATTCAGCCATAAAAAAAAAAGAAGGAAATCTTGCCATTTGCAACAAAATGGATGGACCTAGAGGGTATTACACTAAGTAAGGTAAGTCAGACAGAGAAAGACAAACACCAAAGGATTTCACTTATCTGTAGAATCTACAAACAAACAAACAAAAACTAGAGTCTTAAGTACAGAGAATGGGTGGTTGCCAGAAAGGAGGTTGAAGGAGAGAGATGTGTGAAACAGGCAAAGGGGATGAAAGGGAAGAAACATCAGGTATAAAATAACTAATTCATGGAGATGAAAAGGACAGCATAAGGAATGTAGTCAACAAGATTGTAATAACGTTCTATGGTGACAGATGGTGACCACACAAAGCATGAATGAGATGCTGAGCATTGAATGATGCATAGAATGGTGAGCATTGAATGATGCACAGAATCGTGCAATCACTGTCTCGTACCTGTGAAACTAATATAAGATTGCACGTCAACTAGACTTCAAGAATCAATTTTAAAAGTAAGCACTCACATCTGGGAAGGCCTAGATTCCCCCCCAAATGCTCCTTTCCACCGCTCCCACCCGCTGATGGATGCCTGAAATTACACCTTAAAGGTTTCAACTCTTTTCCTTGTTAATATATGTTAATAGGTATGCACCTGTGAAGGGGAAAAGTGTTGTGTAGTCAAATATGTTTGAGATGCTGGATCAACAAATTTAAGCAGATTTATTTAGTGAAGAACTTTTTAGAGCTTTTAATATGCTAATGTGCCTTGAAAAACAGGGGAAAGCAGAGCATAAGCATTTCCTAAATGTATTTGACTACAAAACCCTCTTGTGCAGGCATTTACAGGACTGTTTTCCACCAAACACATCTTGGGAAATGCTATTTTAAGATAAAGATGCCGTGGGGAAGGAGTAATAAATAACGACAGTTATCATTTATTGAGTCCTTACCATTTATGATTACACACACATTATTTCATTTAATCAGCCATGCTATGAATTACATCTCCCTTTATAATTAGGGGTATTGACATGTAAACAGGTTAGAAATCTACTTTTGGTTATATAACTTGTAAGAGGCAGAGCCAGGTTTCGTGTGTGTGTGTGTGTGTGTGTGTGTGTGTGTGTTTCTGACTTTAAAACTCAATCCCTTGGAGCATCTGGGTGGCTCGGTTGTTTAAGCATCTGACTCTCGATTTTGGCTCAGGTCATGATCTTGTGGTTCATGAGTTCAAGCCCAGCATCAAGATCCATGCTGACAGTGCAGAGCCTGCTTGGGATTCTCTGCCCCCTCTCTCTCTATCCCTCCACTATTCACTCTCTCAAAATAAATAAACAAATAAGCATTTCTAAAAACCCAATTAAAGGAAAAAAACCCTCAATCTCTTATAAAGTCAGTAACACTTCAGTTTGAAATAAGCACTTCCCAAAATCAGAGAATTTTAGACCAAGTGGGGCCATTGGAGATAGAGTTTAATCCACTTACAGAGAAATGAATTTATTCCCTAAAAAAGAAAATCAAAGCCCAGGAAAAGGACAGGACTGGTCCCAGGACACTTAGTCCTCAACCTGCATGATTAAAAATCAAATATGAAATATTAAAATTTGGTTTTTATCTCAGTGTAATTTCCTTCCAAAGAAGCCTTTGCTGAGCCTTGCTCAGTGGAGGAGAGAGAAAGAGGTTTTATCAATCAGGACTATTTCACTTGCAGCCATCAGAAAACTGCTCATACTGATTCAAGCAAAAGGAGAGTTTGTTGGCTCATGTAACTAGAAAGTAGAGATGTAGCTGTCCTCAGGAAGGAGTTAGCCCAAGTGTCAGACAATTTTAGCCAGATTTGATTCTCTCCCTTTCCCTGTGCTGCCGGGGGGTCTTCTTCCTCTGGGTTTGTGTGGTAGCAAGATGGCCTTTAGCACCAATAGTGCTAGATTCTCCCATGGTCAAATCCACTAGGACAATAAAATTTCTCTTCTCCAACAGCTGAGATGAAAGTTCTGGGGTTGACTCTCATGTGATCAAACTAGGTCATGTGACCACTACTGACTAAAACTGTAGCCAGAGGAATAATAGATGCTTAGGGCTCAAACATGAGAAAACCTTCTGCAATGCCAAATGCATCAAATGCACACATCAGTTGCATAGAAAAGAAAAAAAAAGAAAAAAATTTAACTTCTATGAAAATAATTAATACTGGGTATATTAATACTTACCTGGAAGGATTGTGTTATGGATTTAAAAAGAAACAAAGTATAATTCAGTTAAATGTCTGTTAATTTTTGCTCAGGTTGTGATCTCACTGTTCATGGACTTGAGCCCCATGAAGGGCTCTGTGCTGACGGCACGGAGTCTGCTTGCGATTCTCTCTATTTCTCTCCCTGCCCCTCCCCCACTTGTGCTTTCTCTCTAAATAAATAAATAAATAAATAAATAAATAAATAAACTTAAAAGAAGAAGAAGGAGGAGGAGGAGAAGGAGAAGAAGAGCAAGAAGGAGGAGGAGGAGGAGGAGGAGGAGGAAAGGGGGCACCTGCTGGCTCACTTGGTTAAGCATTCAACTTCAGCTCAGGTCATGATCTCACAGTTCATGAGTTCAAGCCCCATGGCAGGCTCTATGCTGACAGCTTAGAACCTGGAGCCCACTGCAAATTCTGTGTGTGTGTGTGTGTGTGTGTGTCTGCCCCTTGCCCCCCTCTCTCAAAAATAAACATTAAAATTTTTTTTAAAAAAGAAGAAAAGTATGTAACGTGTCTACTCTGATGTCTGAGAGATGGTAGGTGGCCAATCCATATCAGTTATTTTCTCTATATCTTTGCTACCATTAGAGATTGAATACTCATAGAATTCTCTTGCTATCCAATTCTGCTGCCATCAAAATGGCACGTTGTTCACCGGGCCTCTAAGAATGAAGGGACCCAATACAGCCAATAGATGTCGTACCCAACAAGAAAATCATGACAAGGGGTTTGAATTGGCAACAAGATTATTCTCAGAACTGTTTCATCAAAATAAGAAAGTCTTCCCCCTCCTCCCCACCATATATAATAGTTTTTACATGATGAGGATGTCTCCTGGAAATGGCAAGGCTATACCAACCTGTAAGAGCCCCCAAACCAGACACTCAAGCAAGCTTCTGCAAAACACCAACAGAATTACTCAGGAAGCAGAAGGAGAAAGGAGAGATCCTAGAGGTACATGACCCCAAATTTGCCTGTAGCAATTTCACCTTTTTCAGCTAGAAGTTTCCAGAGAACTCAACTAAATCAGTAAGTGGCCAAATTAAACAATAACATCATCTGGTGACTGTTATGCCTTAGTGATGCCTCTAAATATGACTTAGAGGCTACACTATTTTCACTATCATCATCATCGCTGCTTAGCATTAGTGGGACAGGAACTTCAGCTCCTGGAAGAAGTAACACACTTCTCCTGCTTAGTGAAAACAGTTCACCAAAAACTGTAAGGAAATCTTGAAAGCGCCTGAGAAAAACCTGTTACAAAGGAACAAAGGTGAGACCAACTACTAACTCCCCATCAGAAACCAGGGGACACAGGAGTGCTGATGCCCAGGGGCACATGGACCCCAGTGTTCACAGCAGCACTCTCAACAGTAGCCAAAACATGGAAAGAGCCTAAGTGTCCATCAACAGATGAATGGATCAAGATGATGTGATTTATCTATACACTGGAATACTACATGGCAATGAGAAAGAATGGAATCTGGTCATGTGTAGCAACACGGATGGACCTTGAGGATGTTATGCTGAGCGAAATAAGTCAGGCAGAGAAGGACAGATACCGTATGTTTGCATGTATAGGAGGATTAGGAGGAACTTAACAGAGGACCATGGGGGAGAAAAAGGGGAAAAATAGTGGGGGAGAGGGAGGGAGGCAAACCATGAGAGACTCTTGAACGCCGAGAACAAACTAAGAGCAGATGGGGTGGGGGGAGGGGAAGGGGGGGTGATGGGCATGGAGGAGGGCACTTGTGGGGATGAGCACTAAGTGTTATATGGAAACCAACTTGACAATAAACTATTAAAAAAAAAAAGAAAGAAAGAAACATGGAAGCCAGAAGATAGTGGAACAACATGTCCAAAATATGGGGGAAATTCAGTTAACCAAGACTTCTACATGTAGCAAACCTACCTCCCCACTCCTTAGGTATAGACTGTGCATAATGACTTATTTTCAAAGTATACGGTATGGAATTGGAGGGCTGAGTATCTTTATACTGAAAAAACTGGACAAACTCCACCTCATCCAGGTGATCAAGATGAAACATCAACAGCTGTCAACCATGCAGATATCATACACCCTTGATATGTTATGAAAACGATACTTTGACACTGTCATCTTTCTCTGAATAACCCATAATTCCAGTCTTATCATGGAAAAACACAGGACAAATTCCAATAAAGGGGCAACTTATAAAATATCTGACCAGTACTCCTCAAAAATTTTAAGGTCATTAAAAATAAGGAAAGTCTGAGAAACTACCACAGCCAAGAAGAGCCTGGCAAACAGGAAAACTATGTAATGTGGCATATGGATGGGATCCTGGAACAGAAAAGGAACAGCAAATAAAAACAAAGGGAATCTAAATAAACTACAGATTTCAGTTAATGTGTTAATGGGGCGCCTGGGTGGCTCAGTCAGTTAAGCGTCCGACTTTGGCTCAGGTCATGATCTCATGGTCCATGGGTTCGAGCCCTGCGTCAACCTCTGTGTTGACAGCTCAGAGCCTGGAGCCTGTTTCACATTCTGTGTCTCTCTCTCTGCCCCTTCCCTGCTCATGCTCTCTCTCTGTCTCTCAAAAATAAATAAACGTTAAAAGTTTTTTTAAAAAAAACAATAATATGTTCATATTTGTTCACTAATGGTAACAATTACACCATACTAATGTATGATGGTAATACATTGGATGGGGTAACTGGGTATAGGGTATGTGAAAACTCTCTGTCTGATCTTAATTTTTCTGTAAATATAAAACTATTTTTAAAAGCCTATGTTTTTAAGTCTCAAGTAATTTAAGAAACTAAATCCACGCAAAATATGTACTCTAATCATAACAATTAAATCCGAAATCAATAATGAAAATACAACATATCAAAATTTGTGGGATGCTGCTATAGCAGGGATCAGAAGGAAATTTCTAGTCCTCCTCGCTGACATCAGAAAAGAAGTAAGGTCTAAAAACAGTGACCTAGGGGCGCCTGGGTGGCTTAGTCGGTTAAGTGTCTGACTTTCGCTTAGGTCATGATCTCGCAGTTCGTGGGTTCGGGCCCCGCGTCGGGCTCTGTGCTGACTGCCAGCTCGGAGCCTGGAGCCTGTTTCAGTCTGTGACTCCCTCTCTCTCTGACCCTCCCCTGCTCACACTGTCTCTCTCTCTCTCTCCTAGAAATTAAAAAAATAAAAAATAAAAGAAAATAAAAAAATAAAAACAGTGACCTAAGTTTTGCGTAAGGAGCTAGAAAAAATCGAGCAAATTAAACTCCAAACAAGTACAAGAAAGAAAAAAATTAAGTATTAGAGAAAAATACTTGCCAAACATACATCTTGCAAAGGACTGGGGTCCAGAATATACATGCAATATCTCAGTAATAAGAAAACAAACAGGTAGGAAAAGAAATGGGTGAATATTTCACCCATTCATGAAATATGAAAGACCCTTCATGAAAACAATACATAGAAATAAACAAGGAATATATAAAAATGTATGTATCATCACTGGTCATTACCAAAATGCAAATTAAAATCACAGAGATAGACACTCCTATAAATCCACCAAAATAGCTAAAATACAAATGTTTGACAATCCCAAGAGTTGGTAAGAACGTAGAGCACCCAGAACCCTCCAATATCACTGGTACAAAGGTAAAATGATACAATCGCTTTAGAAAATGGATCTATAGTTTCTCAACAAGTTAAGAATACATACACATCATATAATCCAGCAAATTCTCTCTGAGGAAAAGTGAAAACATATGGTGATATGATTTATAATAGCCAAAAAATGAGAACAACCCAAATGTACATCAACTGGTGAATGGAAAAACAAAATGCGGTATGATCCATACAGTGGAATGAATACAATAAAAAAGAATGAACTATTTATTGATACATGCACCTGCTCTGAAAAACAAAAACTCTTGGCACAAAAGATTCAAATTAAAATATACTTTAACTGAAAGGCAATAAATAGTATTGAAAAGAAGCACTGGGGGCGCCCGGGTGGCTTAGTCGGTTAAGCGTCCGACTTTCGCTCAGGTCATGATCTCACGGTTCGTGGGTTCGAGCCCCGCGTCGGACTCTGTGCTGACTGCCAGCTCAGAGCCTGGAGCCTGTTTCAGAGTCTGTCATTCCCTCTCTCTCTGACCCTCCCCTGCTCATGCTGTCTCTCTCTCTCCCAGAAATAAATAAAATATTAAAAAAAGAAAGAAAGAAAAGAAGCACTGACTGCAATCATGTCTGCTTTCAAGAGATGTGATGTAATTCACCCCTAGGAAGTTCCCTCCCCTCTTTTTTTAACCTAGGAAACTTCGTTCATAGGACACTTTGAGCGTAAACCTGGGACCTTTCAGGTCATTGTGTGAAAGTCTGGAGTAAACCATAGAAAGCGCTAAATGTTTCAATATAAAAAAGAAGACAAGGACAAAGGATGACCCTTTGCTGTCAAATCTAGAGTCCATGAGGTGAGGAGTCAGAATGAAAAGAAAAGATATAATGTAAAGAATAGGAGAATGGAAGGAGATTCCAGAAAACATGCTAGGCATTCAGGAAGTGTCAGGGTGCAGTAAATTCCATGTGGCAGAAAAAGATCTAAAAACGTCCAGGATCCGTGACAACTTACAACATGAATGCTTTTGTTCACTAAATAGTTACCGAGCCCCTGTTCTGTGACATACTCTGTTCTGGGTGCCAGAGACACAGCAGTTAGTCAATAAAATAACAAATTACCCAATGTATACACTCAACAATTTGAGGCCGTTTGCTGCCCTGGGTTGTGATTTCCCTCCGCTGCCCCCCAGACCAGCAATAAAACTCCGCTACAAACAAAACCATTGCTCGAATGGCGCTTTAGGGGAATAAGGGACAACAGATGTTGTCCAATGTGAGTTAAAGTAACACCAGCAAGATTAGATGACAGTCACAGGAAGGAAGAGGAATGGCGACACATGAGTCACGTCAGACAAACGGACTGGGGCAAAGGCTGACTCAGGAAGCCTCAGAGAGATCCAGAGGTGATGGTCAGATGTACAGAACAAAGCATGGCGGTGTGGGAATACCGACGGCCAGACGTCAACACATCAGTGAGTGCCCCACATTTCAGGAAAATGGTCGAATTGCACGTTGTTGCCTCCTTCAAGTTCAGCACGGTCCTGACGCTCGCTTTGGCCAATGGAATACGAACAGACATGGAACTGTCCCTTTCATGGTGGTGCTCTTTGAATAATAGCAATAAACACCCATGTTCTTTTGTCCCCCTGCCCTAACAACCAGAACCCACGCAGGTAGCAAAGGCTGTGTCCGGAGCCTCTCTCAGCAAGGAGATTTAAGAAAGAGACCCCAGCTCACTGGAAACAGGCACGAAGCTGGAGCAAGAAATCAACTTTTGTTGATTTTAGGTCACTTAACATCGGGGCTGGTTTGTTATTGGAGCGCTGCCTTGCTTATTCTAGCTGATTCGGTCAGAGAGCGCCAGTCCGTGTGGCTACGGAAGGGACACTGTAGGGCACAGGGACATGAGAGACCTCTACACATCTTTTTCAATAACACAGTCCTCTGAAGGAACTAGGGAGAGGGTGTGCTTTCAGACGCCAGACTGGAACAGATGAGAACAGAAAAGCAGTAAATTCAGCCCTAAGGATTCTAGAAGGTAAGGTAAGCATCCTGACAGGCATACTTGTCTTTTTCTGACAAGAAAAAGTATACACCTCCTCTGTTCAGAGACAATACTTTTGATCCCCCAGAACTAAATTCAAGCTGGATGTGTCCCCTGGGGATTTGTTTAAAGGACGAGTAGCAGAGTGAATAACATCTCCAGCCACAAAATCGCAGAAAACCACAGTGAAACTGGACAGTCCCTTCAGTGACTCCGTCGAGACAGAAAAGGGCATAACATAAAATGGTGAGGCCATGGAGCCATTTGCTATGAAGATGTGAAAGAACCTGGACCAAGCAAGCTACTTAGTCTTTTTTTTTTTTTTAATTTGTATTTATTGTTGAGAGGCAGAGAGAGACAGAGCATGAGCAGGGCAGGGGCAGAGAGAAGGAGACACAGAATCTCAAACAGGCGCCAGGCTCTGAGCTGTCAGCACAGAGCCCGACGCGGGGCTCGAACTCACAAACCGCGAGATCACGACTGGAGCTGAAGTCAGCTGCTTCACTGAGTGAGCCACCCACCCAGGTGCCCCAGCCAGCTACTTGCTATGAAACTGTGAGACCCAAAGAAAACTACTTTGGTCTTAACCCTGACCTAGGTCAAGGTTATCCAAACTGCAGGCATCTGTAAAACATTTCACAAGCTGCCCGTCCCCAAGACCACCTGCTCCCCACTGGGTTACTTCATATTTTATTCAAATTGATTGCCATTTATTTACTTAGATTTATTTCTAAAGGGAAAAAAAGTGTATTTGAATAGTATAAATTGAAAATCAGTACCATCCGTCATAAATGGAAATACACTGACAACCCCCAGGATGCTAAATACCCATAAAAGCAAAACAACGAACAAAAGTAGTCACTGTTGTCTGGATACTGAAACTTGCCAAAGTTTATAAGCCTGAGGCTTGCCTATTGCTAAAAGGGGGGATTAAAAATGATAACATCCACCTGACTCTTTCTTCTGCGTGTACCAGGACGAAAGGGAATTATAAAGAGAATAATTTGAATACCAAACAATTCGATGCACTCCCTGAAACTGTTTCGAGCACTCTTCCTGGTAGGTGTCCCACATCTGGGGAAGCACTGATCATGGTGGCTGTGAAGCCGGGCCTCTCGGATTTCCGACAATGGGGCACAAGTGACCGACAGGCCCAGACGCTGTGCTCTGATCAGCCACCAGGTTCTCACAGAGGCCACGCTTCCCACAGGCCGCTCCCGGCCATGACTAAGAGAACAGGGTGCTGGGGCCAGGACACCGGTCCTCCCGTGACAGGCCACTGTGGCTCATCAGCCTTGGCAAACGTCCTCAGACCCGCACTCCCCACTGGAAGCTTCCATCCCACCTCTCTTCACCCGAATCAGACCCTCCCCACAGTCTGGTGGCTCTCCCCGCATCTCTCCAGGACCTCCTGCTGTCCGCTGTAGGTGCGTCCCCCAGTGAGCTCATGGGTCCCCGCCCCCACCTCACATCTGCTTCTCAGAGACCCCGGGCTCACGGGTTGACATGCCTAACGCATCTTTCGGAGACACAACACACAGGCAGGAAAATACCCCCACGAAGCTGTTCTGGTCCAGGCATCCAATGCCTGAAATGAATCTCAGATTGGGGGAATCTCTGTCTCATCGTCCCCCAAGCTACACACCACAGAAGGTCCGTCATGTTGATGCCAGTGAAATTCGCAAGATCTGAGGAGGGGACCGAGGAAGGCAAAGCTGACGCTGTGTGGTCAAAGCAGAAGAGCTGTGTTGGTTCGTCTGCCAAACACCAGGCCCCTGATGGGCCCATGATGGACTCCTCGGTTCAGAGACTCCGTTCAAACTCCACCTGCTCTGAGAAGTCTTCCCCAGGCTGACCAGCCGCCGTTGGCCTGCGGACGTGTGTCAGCACACGCTTTCCTGAAAGCATCGACCACGCTGCCCTGTGAAAAGGGTGGAGTCAGATCTCATGAGAATCAGGCTGAAAGATCAGCCTGGAGCAAAGATTATGGGAGGAGAAATCCCTTCTGATGGTCCCATGATGCAGAGGGACATCTCAGCGAGTCCTCGCTAGTGTTTCCTCCTGTGTTGGAAAAAACCACCCTGCCTTTGGTTAAGCCTCTCGTAAAATAGTTGGCTCGCATCTAAAGACCACATTATAGGAAAAACAGAAGCATGTTGGATCTTTAGATGTGAGAAATTGCACCCGGCAGGAGATGTTCCCTGAGAGGTACACACAACCTGAGGTTTCCCGAGAAAACCCCAGCACCCTGTTCCCACCTCATCTTCCGGCTGGGACTGCATCTGTGAGTGGAGTAACAGCCACTGAAATCATTCTCTCTCTCTCGTACTTTTCATACTTCGTGTCTAGTTGAATTCCCAAAGGTTGAACTTGCTATCTATCACATCTGTCGCTCTCACTAGAGTCTGCTTGACTGGAAGCTTCCTTGCATCCGCCAACACTGTGCACACAGCTGGCATTAAAAATACGAGGCGGGGAAGCAGGGTGCCTGAGTGGCTCAGTGGGTTAAGTCTCCCACTCTGGATGTTGGTCCAGGTTGTGATCACAAGGTCATCAGATCAAGCCCTGCATCGGGCTCTATGCCGACAGCGCAGAGCATACTCAGGATTCTCTCTCTCCCGCTCTCTCTTCCCCTTCTCCGCTCATGCTTACTCACTTTCTCACTCTCTCACTCAAAAATAAATAAATAGCATTTAAAAACATAAAAAGACGAGGGGGTGAAAGAGGAAAGGAGAGATCGATGCAAAAAATGGACACCAGCCAAATGCACTCCTGGAAGTTACCTTAGGTTGGTTCCCCCAGAAAGACAAGGATTGGAGGGTGATCCAGGATCATGAGGAGTCACTGAACAAAGGATAGAGCCCTTCCAGAAAGGACGAATGAATGAGCCAGTGGTGCTGTGAGCAGCTGGGGCTCATTCCTACTGAGGGCTTCGGGGACACCTATATAGCACACAGCCCGGAAGTCCCCTATGTAAGGCAAGGAGGCTCCGATATTCATCTACCAACAGCACCCACAAGCTCAAGCCCACATTCCCGTGGTCAGAGTGATCCCTCAGGATGAGCCTTATAAGCTTCGCAGAGGGAGCCCCCGGCGTATAGGAGATGGGTGAATTCTAAAGGAACAAGGGTGAACACACAAGCACCCTTTTATTTCAATCTATGTCCACTCTCTTTCTAATTAAAAAAACTAAATAAATAAAACCTGCTCTAATTTGTCTCCCCAGTGAGCACTGTTGATTACAGCAAGGATGCCAGAATTTGAACACCTTGGGATTCTGATATTTTTTCCCTCCTGCCAAACACTTCTGTGTTATGATTGCAATTTAACCAGGAGCCTATGCTATGTCACCTGTGTCTCTCTTGTGAGCAATCTCGCTGTAATTTGTGCATAAATGAGCGCCCTGGTTTTGAAGCAATTTTTGAAAGAAAAAGTCTGCTTGTAACATTGTAACTTCATTCATGTTTTAAATGGGCATAAAGAAATATGCTAAATCTATAAATCTGTGTAATGTTTCCAGCAATTAGTTACACAGTATTCTTGACTCCTAACATCATTCACATTTAAATGTTTATACTAAGCAGAATTTTTTATTAGTTAAAAACAAATCTATAGGGGGAAATTAAGATTTTTTATGGTCTTGGAAAGAGTTCTTTCTCATTGTGCATTAAGAAGTTATCAGGATGGGGGCGCCTGGGTGGCTCAGTCAGTTAAGTGTCTGACTTCGGTTCAGGTCATGATCTCGGGGTTCGTGGGTTCGAGCCCCACGTCGGGCTCTGTGCTGACAGCCAGCTCAGAGCCTGGAGCCTGTTTCAGATTCTGTATCTCCCTCTCTCTCTGACCCTCCCCTGCTCACGCTGTCTCTCTCTCTCTCTCTCTCTCTGAAATAAATAAAACATTAAAAAAATTTTTTTAAATACGTTATCAGGATGAAGCATTTGTAAAACATAAAGGTTAAAATTAAAGAGCACAGGATCGTGAGGCAAGCAGCCTCTCCCTTTAAATTTTCACAGACATGCCAATGCTTGACTGGAGAGGTGAAGACCTGAGTTAGATAGTTCTGATTCAGCGCCCTGGACTGGTGCAACGTGGTGTGAAACTGTGAAAGCCGAAATGGAAGTTCTTTTACTACAAACAGTGGAATAGAAATTTAGAACATCTATGGTTTTCCTGCATTCTGAGGATAAGTATTTCTACCCTGTTCATTGGCCTAAGCCCCAAATACATTTCTGGCCTGTAAGTTTTGATGCAGATCGCATACCGGAACACAAATTCTCCTCGTGGAAATCCCAGTCCGTGTTAGCGTCCAACGAATGTGTCGCAACATTCAAAAAGGTCCACCTTCCTTTAAGTGAAAGCCGTGTGTGAATCCCAGACCTGTTTATTCTTGCTGCTGAGAAGGGAATGGTGAGCTCACTCTCCATGGATCGATGTCTTGACCTTCATCAGCCTCCTGTGACTCATCCCTTCAGTCTCTGCCATGGAGCTCCAGACCCCGACCCTGAACCCTCACCACTGCCCCATGAGCCCCTCCTTAAATAAATAACACCGATGTTTCAAACTCCCAGATGTTTTTGTTCTCTTAGGGAGTGTCGTGGTGCGTTTTGTGGTAAGGACTAGATTGGCCCCTTCTGTGGCCACTCCTCAGATGGACGCTCACCCCAAATCTGGTCCACTCGTTGAGACAGATGGATACTACACACATAGCAGGTGCGTATGAAAAGGTTTACTACTTGCATAGCAAGGCTTTCTGGGTGAGCAGGGGAGGCTCGTGACCAGATCCAAAATGCCATGGGAGAACAAAGAAAGATCACTGACTTGGGGTTTTCTCGGTGGTTAGGGGGTGACCTCCTTGCGGGTGTCCGTGTGTGGTTTAGCCTTCCTGCCAGCCGTGAAGTAGCAAGCGCCTGGGCTTGCTTATCAGCTTGCCCAGATGTGTGGCTACAGTGAAAGGAGACGTGAGTTTTCAAAGTTGTCAGCCGTCAAGCATCCAAAACATGGAACCAGATTCTTTATTACAGCTTCTCAATTAAGTCATATTTTCAGATAATGAAATCGCAATCGATACACAGTGGAACGGACAGTCAACTTGGGCATTTACAACAGGCCAGCCATGCACTACTTACACACATTGTTTCACTGGATTCTTGTCACAAACCTAAAAGCTGGTGCCTTTGTCTGGGTTCTCCCCAAAGGAGAACTTGGAGGATTTGAAAAGGAGACATTTATTTGAGAAGATAGGGCAGGAATATAGTGAAGGCTTCGGAGGGGGACTTAGGGAAGGCAGGAAAGCCATAAAGGGTCCTATCATAAGCTGGCTGCCACCGTGGGTATCTGGAGCCCAATGCAACTCAGGGCACCCTGCGAGATGTGTGGGACACAGTGCGGTCCCCCGGGGGGTGAGGACGTGGGGATGTTTATCCATCAATTTCCACCCCCATGATTTAGAGTTCTCACCTGGAGGCATCATCTCCAGCACAGCCAGCTGGGAAGAGAGAGATGCTGATGCTTGAAAGAACACGTTATCAGCCAGTCTGAGAGTCTCCCCTGCACAGCAAACTTCTCCCCAGGTGAGCCCTGGAGACATCAGCGAGGCAGCCCCTACCTACCCGCAGACAGTATCTATGATCATCCTCATTTCACAGATGAAGAAATGAAAGCTCAGAGAAGATAAATATTACTTTCTAAGATCACGCATCTAATAATTAAAGAGCAGGAGCTAACGCTCAAGACCATCTGACTCCTGAGCCACATTGGTGAGCAAGGCGTGGGGACATAAGAAGGCTCTGCCACTTTCAGAAGGTGGCATTGAAACAGAGGCAGCGAGGCCGAGGGATAACAAGATGTGCCCAGAGGTCAGATTGTATCGTTTCAAATCCTAACGCTGCCATGGAGGAGCTTGGTTACCTTAGGCAAGTCCTTTGACCTCTGCGCCTTGGTGTCATCATCAGGGATGACGGGGATACCACCAGCCCGTCCATCACAGGGTTGTCACAGGGACTTTATCAGTGCCTCATAAGTGCCGTCATTCATTTTACAGGTCTGGCTGAGGGTCAGTTTAGCAGGTTTCCTGCTACCTTGTTTTCATTCCAAACCTATAGCTTTAGAAAATAATTCATCTGACCTGGTTTACTTTTTTGGAAACCATTTTGTACATTTCCCTCTCTTTTCTGCGTCCTTTTCTCAAATCTCTCACTATGTCTCCTGCCCTAGCATCAAAAAAATAAGTGCATGCTTTCCTTTTTTTTATATATATTTTATTTATTTTTGAGAGAGAGATAGAGACAGCACGAGGAGGGAAGGAACAGAGAGAGAGAGGGAGGCGCAGAATCTGAAACAGGATCCAGGCTCTGAGCCGTCAGCACAGAGCCCAACGCGGGGCTCGAAACCACGAACCGTGAGACCACAACCTGAGCCGAAGTTGGACACTCAACCGACTGAGCCACCCAGGTGCCTCAATAAGTGCATGCTTTTCAAATCCTTCATATTCTCCTTTTTAGGGGAACTTAAACAAGATAGAAAGTTGTATTTTTTAAATCGGTAAGTACATAGGCACCATATGTATATATGGAGGAAGACAATCGGTCATGTCCAAGTTCCGGTTTACTGTTTATTTCTGACCCCTCCACATGTTGGATTTACACGACTTGTCTTTCTGAGAGTCAAGGTTTATATCAGCATTTATTTTTTTTTTTATATTTTTATTTATTTCTAGGAGAGAGAGAGACACACACACAGCGTGAGCAGGGGAGGGTCAGAGATAGAGGGAGATACAGACTCTGAAATAGGCTCCAGGCTCTGAGCCGGCAGTCAGCACAGAGCCCGACGCGGGGCTCAAACCCATGAACCACGAGATCATGATCTAAGCGAAAGTCGGATGCTTAACCGACTAAGCCACCCAGGCGCCCCATGTTTATATCAGCATTTATAGGACTCCACCCCAACATACCACCCCATCCCAGGCGTTAGAGAGCAGATAGAAAGACACGTCAAATAAAACCCAGGTTTCCTGGCCATTCAGCGTCTAGAGATTACCTGGCCCCTTCATGTGGACACAGCACCCAAGAAAAATCCTGTCTGGGTGGTGACGAGCTGACCAAAAGCCACACTGCCTCTGGACCATTCTTCACCCCTGCCCACCCTGCTTTCTCTACTGACTCTACTCTGCTGATTCTACTGATTCTAATAAGAGTCAGTACTTACTGGGAATTTACATGTGCCTGATACTATTCTAATCACTTCACATATACTCACGCACTTAACCCTTACAGCAACCTGAGGAGGTAGTTGCTCATTCTTATCATTGTCATTGTATATTCACAGAAACTAAGACATAACCAGGAATTGGGCTGACCTCTATCAAATTTCAGGAACTTCTTTTAAATGGTTGCTTTGGCCGTCTGCATTATGGGTAACCCATCCAATGAGAGCCAACATTTCAAGACCAGGCCTGAAACTGCAAACTTGAGACTTTCCTAAAATTGCTCCATCCATTCATTCACCCACAAAAACTCACTGCAACCCTGATTCAAAGCCACCTCCCTAAACCTGACCACCCAAAAGAGCTTCGGAAAGGTTCCACCTGACCGCACGGAGAGATCTTTGGATAATTCAAGAAAGAGAAGGAAACTAAGGCAGAATGTGAAAGAAAAAAAAAGCCCTCTTTACTGCTGGCTAAAACACTCACTTCACGAACTGCTTATCATGTGTTGTTGTTTTTTTAATCAAGAAAATCTTAAGAGATTTCAGCATAAAGATAAAATCCTTTCATCGGAGGCTATTTTCATATTCCTTCAACACCAAGTAACACTCTCACCTTGTAGATTTTGATTTTTTTTTTAACAGATTCTGCCATCAGTCAGTCTTAGATGAGTGTTATCATACTACCCTGGATAAGATACTCTGAGCTGAGCCTGCATTTATTCACCATCTTGAGGAATAGAGGTATGCCCCAGAGGAAGGCTCTGGATGCTATGGTTAATTAACTAATTTACTCAATCAAGTTTAACAGTGGTTTTAACTTTAATGAGACCATTACATTTTAATATGGAAATAACAACCTTGTATCCTTAACAATCCCCACAGCCCGAAAATCCACCTCCCTCTTCCGCCCACTTCGCACCAGCGTCCATGTGGATTTTTGAACCTGAACGCTCAGTGAGTGTCCCACCCAGAACTTGTAATAACATGAGTGGGGGGGTCCCTTATAGACACGGCCCGTGTAGACCACCGTTCTACCTTCTCGTGGCCCCCGATGTCTATGCTCTGAACACATACAGCACTTGTCACTCATGGTAAGAGCCAAAGTTTTCTCATCTTTTCTAGATGAACGTGCAGTAGGGGCTTTTGATACTGAAAACTTGGGTGAGTGAGAAGGAAGACAAGACCATGTCAGAAGATCCAAAAGGAGAGACATGGAAGGAAGTGCCCCCACGGGCAACCTGGGTTTCAATTTCCTCGGGAGACCCCCCTGCCCCTTGGACTACCATCCCCAAATTGGGTTGCATTTCATCCGGCTCCTCTACAGGCCAGCAAATCACTAATACAATGGCCTTCCGTGCTCTTCTTGAGAACTTTTATTATTCCAGATACAGTACTTTGGAGATTAACTGCGAAAAGTTTTACAAGACCATGAAGGTAATGAATCATGAATCCTGTAAGGGTAAACCCAACATGCAGAAACCGAGTACAGCTGTCTTATATTTGCTCTGTGTGCATTTTGCTACCCGTAATTTTGTCATCAATTTTCATCTTTTGTTTAAACATATTTGTCTTTTGGACAAGATAGGTCATATTTCATAGGTTTGATGAATTTTCTCCTTGGTCCAGTTTTACAGAATTTGCACTTAATTAATTGCCCAACCTTTAATTCGACAGACTGTTTTTAATGGCTATGTAGATTCAAAAGCATATACACAGTGGAATTTCGAAAAAGTAATTGTTTTTGTGTCACTTCCAAAGAAAGTCGCAATTATTAAAATGTGTAAAGAATTTGTCAAATGTGCAATGGGCAATAATTAGGAAGATATCAAATAAACCTTTAATGGATATTTTTAATTTGGTGTTCAGCAGGAATATTTAAATAATGCAACAAAATATGTCAGTTCTCGCCTCAGGACTATAGACGCCAAATCCCAATGTGAAAACGCACCTTTCAATTGCATAGACTGGGTCGTTCTGGAGGTGACACTCATAAAAGATTTTTCTGGGTCTTAGCAGAGCCGTAAAGCAGGACCCCCTCATCCGGCAGACAGCACAGAATCCAAAAATCTGCCTATCAAAGCATCATTCAAGCCACAGGGCTCTTCCGTGCCTGGTAAAAAGCAGGCAGAAAAAGAGAAGACAAAGGTCAGCCCTTGTCAATTCTTTATAAATGTGATGGTGCTGGCGGTTCACAGGGAGCCGCTGTGTTTCCCTAGCAACTTTGCGTGTGTGGAGATGCGTTTAGTACATTTTTTCCCCTTGTTACTTTCAGACCGTCTTCTTGTACTGCGGATGATTTTGAATGTATTCTCTCGGTTACACGGGCCTTTTTATTAAGAGGATTAAGAGCTGACATTTTGGGGAAGGGAAGTTTGCTGAATTGGGGGCGATAAAAAACCAGAGTTCAATCTTTAGTCAGACGGCAGATAAAAAGCAGGAGGGAGAGAAAATAACATTAGGCCAAGAGCAAGCAGAGAGTATCCAGTTTCCAGAAATTGGGACCTGAGATACCATGACATTCCTGAACTGGCACTTTGTCATCTCTTTCCAGGAAATGTTCGGCAAGGCTTCCGAGCAGACTCCACCCTGCCTTCGAGGTCCCCCTTTGAGTTTGTGATTGTCCCACAGCCTGGGGTCAATATTTAATTTCGATTCATCTGTTCCTTTTTCTTGTGTATCAGTGGCAGAGGAGGGACATTGGGAAATAATTTGCACCACGCTCTGCTCTTTATTAATTCATCTGCTACACTTATTGGGTGCTTACAGATTACCGGGTCCTGTGCAGGGCACACAGCAGGGGGATGCGAACTTTGTCTGCACAGCTCCAGATAGTAAGTATTTCAGGCTCCCTGGCAGCCAGACCGTCTCTATCACCAGTCCTCACCTCTGCGTCTGTGTTGCAGCAGCTGCAGACAATCCATAAATGAAGGGGCAGGGCGTGGCGGCGTGCCCATAAAGCGTTCCCTATGGACACTGAGACCTGAATTTCACGTAATTTTCACAGGTCATGAAATACTATCCTTTTGATTTTTTTTCCAACCATTTAAAAATATAAAATGTATTCTTAGCTTCCGGGCCACACCAAAACAGGCAACGGGCTGGCTATGGCCCACAGGCCGTGGTTTGCTGATCCCGCAGCAGAACCACCCAACGTGCTCTCACGAGAGTAACAACATGGACACAGGCAGTAGAGAGGGTATAAACATGATGGCATCAGGCTCCCGTAAGGGACATGAAAGAATTGACACTGGAAGATGCAATGGAGAGTGTCTGAGGGGTGGAGGCTACCTGGGATGGAACCGACAGGAAGACCTTGCCGGGACCTGACCAAGCACCTTGCTCACCTGGAGCAAACGGCTAACTCCCTAAGTCGGCTGCACTTCCACCCAACTATTAATTCATAGACTCGCACTGCAAAACACCAGAAAAGAAAGCAACCTACTGACTCGACCCTGTTTTCAAAATTGTGGAAGATAAGCATATGATAGCCAGAATAATCCAACCTATTAATATTACAGATTTCCAGGTGCTGTGGGGAACACTTAATCCCCAGGCGCTAGGAGACAGGCGTTTTAAATGTGCAGCACCCTTTTTCAAAGCAGGGGGTTTCTTTCACTGGAAATAGTGCACTGACCTCAGGTCATTTGTCTCCTCCTTTCACTACCCTTAGGGTTGACATAATGGCGCCCTCTCAAATGCCAAAAGCTTGAATTGACTGGGCCTCCTTTATTTACATCCTCCTGAATGACGCAAACCTTGTTTTTCAACTGCTGCTAAAATATTTTTTCAAGAGAGACGAATTATCTTCACGGATGTTCTCTTGGGGAAAGCAGAATCATAAAGGGACTTAGCACTTGATTTGTCTTTTGGGGACAGGCCAAAGGGGAATAATATTTCTACTCGTTTCCTTATTTGCTGGCTAATTTCAGACACATAAGAGTTTCTGCTAAAGGCAGACATCTTTGTTCATCTGGGCTCTCACAAATCCACTTGAAGAACAATGCTTGCTTTCCACTAGCAACTATTTACACTGCTGTCGAACCACCTCTTCAAAGTCACTTTGGAAAACAGGAAGAGTGCCCTGCAAACTAGGGTCATCAAGTCCGTTCAGGTGACAGCAAGAGGGCTCCTCAACCTTGGGCCCTGGGGCCAAATCCCACTGTCGCCTACAGCCTCCAAGTTGGGAACGGCAGTTATATTTTTTTTCAGCAGTTTTAACTTTATTGACATATATATTAAGGTTTCTGTAAATTCAAAAAATTAAATGAAATGTTTTCATATCCGTTAATTTTAGTATTTTTAATACTCATTAATTTTTTGCATTGGCTTTGTAATTTTAATAGCTGATGTTGAGTATTTCAGAAAAAAACAAGCTGACGGCTGATGGGGGTGGGGGAGAGGGGAAGGGGGGTGATGGGCACGGAGGAGGGCACTTGTGGGATGAGTGCTGGGTGTTATATGGAAACCGACTTGACAATAAACTATTAAAATAATAATAATAATAAAGAAAAAGAATACTTTGAAAACATAGAATCTAATTTTCATGTTCGGATTTTTGCATTAATTTTTTTCAGCTGCAGTATAGTTGACATACAATGTTACATTAGTTTCAGGTGTACAACACACCACAAGGGCAGCTGCCATCTGTCCCCGTACAACATTGTTGACCCTGGTCCCCATAAGCTACCTCTCTTGCCCTTGACTTGTTCTTTCCGTCACCGGAAGCCCGTGCTTCCCATTCTCTACCTTCCCCATTTTGCCCATCCCCCCACCCAAGAATAATTGTCATATTTGTACATGGTTGGAAAAAAATCAAAAGAAGAATTCTATTTTGTGACACACACAAAAAATTACACGAAATTCAAATTTCAGTGCCCAGAAGTAAAGTCTTTTGGGGAACACAGCCATGCTTATCTGATTGTGGGGTTGAAGAGCCCTTCACTCTACAATGACAGAGTTGAGTAGTTTGGAGTTAGTCCTCAAAGCCAAAAATACTTACGACCTGGCCTTTTCAGAAAACAGGTTGCCAACCCCTGGTCTAGAGCACCATTTTTTAAAAATGACAGAGAAAGGAATCGAAAATACCAGAGCGTATCCCATGTAGGAAGGAGAACTAGTGTTTTGTGGAACAGTCACTTCAACAAAATGTACGTGTGCTGTGTATGTGTGCACATACTGGGTTATAATGATTATATCCCTCACCATGAATCACAGTCCAAAAAATGGTTTTCATTGATTCTAGAAACAGATTATAATCTGATTATGTCTTATGCTTACAATTCAAGGAAGTCTTTGGTATCGTTACATAAGGTAGCTAGATGGCGACCAGGGAAGAGTAGAAAATCAAGTCTGATTAATAAATTCATGTAGGGGCACCTGGGTGGCTCATTTGGTTAAGAATCCAACTCTTGATTTCCGCTCCAGTCATGATCTCATCATTGTGAGACTGAGCCCCACATTAGGCTCTGTGCTAAGTATGAAGTCTGCATGGGATTCTCTTTTTCTCTCTCTCTTTTCACCTCCGTCACTCATGCATTCTCTGTCTCTCTGTCTCTGTCTCTCAAAACTAAATAAATAAACATTTTAAAAAAGTCTGTACTCTATTAGCTATGTCCACATAAAGCATCTCACTTAAATTTCTTTCCCATTGAAGAAGACATGAAATTTGCCCAAAAAAGCATTATCAGTGGTCTATAGAATATTCTCCCTGACACTCAGAGCATTTATCAAAGACTACTTACACAGAATCAATGTACATTGCTATGGTTTCTTTAAGCTCGGCGAGGGCTCCATTGCTAAAGTAACTTTCCATCCACCCATCCAACACATAGTCATCAAATCTAGAAAGACTAGGCACAGAGAGATGTGGGTGGCCTGCGTAAAACCACCCCAGTAAGGATTATACTAAGTAATAAGTATTGTAATAACTAAAATAATGTTTACTCAACACGTACTGTCAGGGATTGTACCAAGATGATTCATGTCAGTCAGTCCTCATAACAACTGTATTATATGGGGTAGTTAACACCGCCATTCTCCAGATAAAGATACCGAGGCACAGAGAGGCTGAACAACTTGCTAAGGCCACCCAGCAAGCAAGAAAATGACATGGAATATGAATTCAGGCAACAGGATCCTCAAACCTGCCCTGTTGACCATTTCATTATATTTTTGTGCCACTCTTATGTCCCATCAATCATGTCTTCTGGGAGAAAATGAACCAGTTGAGTGGTAGAGCCATAGAATATACATTTTAATATAGAAATTGTTCTGTAGAGATAATGCTACAACAATCAAAATAATAAACACCACCCAATAACACGTGTGTGCATTGCTATCGCCGAAAATGTGACCGTCCTGGCGCTGAATTATCCCCAAATTTGAATTACAGAGGCAGAGCTCAAATTATCCCTTTTGCCTGGGACATAGCCCAAATGACGTATTTTTCTGAGAAACATTTTGTGCTACCTCGCCTGCTCATGCCTCATGCCGCCAGGTGAGAGCTACAGCCTTCCTAGCGTGATCCATCAGAAGAATCAAGGGGGAAAGTAGTCATGATCTGATATACTGGGCGCTCTTAAATTACACAGCAGCCGCCTCCTGTATAGTGCAGGGGAAGACAGAAATGCAGTGACTAAGTACATCGCAGCCTGTCACGTCTGTGAACTGGGGAGTGAGGCAGGTCACTGAATCATGTCCTAGCACCTCCACACGTCTATCGAGACGCGAGGTAGCCAAGCCAGCTTGCCCGAGATGAAAGTCTGCGTAATCCAGACGAGGCTGTAGTTCTTTATAAAACATACGCTACGTAGTCTTGTTGATGCTCACATGACATTTCCAAGGTGGTTGGGAAACCAGACCATTTGTTATACAGAATCGAGATCAGTAGTGTGTGCGGAGGAAGATGAGCAACGCTTTAAAAAATAATAATAATTTAATTGAACAAGGGCTGAATAATTCCAGGCTTCCACCATCTCCAATTTTAGGTCTTAAATTCAAGATCGAGAAGAATGGAGGAAAAAAAAAAACCAGCACAGCATTATGGTGCAGCACCAGAGCCCATTTCTCTTCTTAGATACCATTTAAAGAAGAAAAGAAGGAATTTTCGTCCCATTAGCCAAAACTATATATATAATATGGAAGTGGTCAACTGATTTTATACCTGCTCTTTTCTTTTTTCTTTCTTTTTTTTTTTCTTAGTGGCTGTCGTCAGCGTGGCCCTGACAGAAGCCTGAAAAATTAACACATCACTAGGACTTACCATGTAAGATTTAACTTTTGATAAACAACAAAGTGGGTTACTGCTGTGCTAGCTATTTTTAATCCACCTTGTGAGTGTGCCTTTTTTATTGCTTTATACAGCATATCTGATTCCCTCTAAAGCACCAACTAAAAAATCTATCCAGCTGTCATGTGCTGCCCGGTAACATCTATCATCACACAGCTTGGCAGGTCTAGTCTATGAGGCAGAGGGGAGAGGAGACAGGAGGCAGAGTCAAGGACTGTCACATGGGATGGGAAAAAAAACTTGTCACAATTATTTATGACTCTTGCTGGGGCACATCATAGGACACATAAGCCTGTTTCGGTTTCAAGCACCCCTGCACGGCTGTTCCCTTGTCGAAGTTGGACGCAGGCAGCTCTGCTTTACACATACAATTTCCTGAACAATGCCAGGCACTCAGGAAGTGACAGTGACAAATACTGGGGTTGGTGGCTGTGGCTCTGCGGGCTGCTATGAGCATGCGGGTGTCAGTAATCAGGAGAAGTACCACGTGAAGCCCCAGGACCTCCACTCCCTCATCCCGCTCTTCCTGGTGAAAGACTTCCTTCCTCCCCATTGCTTTTAACTGTTGGGGACACGTGTGTGTAAGAAATGGGAAATGGCGCGTTGCAGCCGTATTTTATTATTTGAAGCCATACTCATCCTACCCAAGAGCGGGCTTCCATATTCATGTGTTCCTTCCCTGACCCATCCCTACACACAGAGAGAGAACCCAATCCCAAGGGTTCACTGGTAAGTCCTCACCCCTTGGTTTCACGTCCGCTAAGTCTCCAGGTTCCATTAACGTTGTGCCTCCGGATGTATTCTCAAAAGCGAGGGCTGGATTCTATGCTAGTTTTGTCCGGTTCTGTCACCTAAGTCCTGCTATAAGACCCTTCGGTCTTCGTAGCCTCATTCGGGTCTAACCTCTGGCCCCCTGGAGGGACTGAGAGGCAACTCCATCAACATTCTCTCCACCCAACAGAGCACGGCAAACCTAAGAGCTGAGCTTGCAGCGTTTAAGATAATTAACCATAAAATGCGGGTCCAGTCCAATAAGTGACTCTCGCACACTTTATGACTCTAGCACGGCCCAACATTAACCTAGGTGCCCACACAGAGCCCTCGGGCACCTTGGCATTGCCTGCCTGGCCCCTGCTGATGAAAAATGGCAAAGACCCTAGTTAAAGATAATAGGGGCAGAATGGCCTATATGTACCCTGGCGGCCAAATCAGAAATTAAATATGGGGAAGAAGAAAACCTGTGAATAGAAGGCCCCAGAAACAGCGGAAATGGTCCAATTATCTGTTCAGAAACTGCTAAACTCAGGTCACCAGAGAACTTCTCCATTCCCTCTTTACACCCACACCTTCCCACACTCCTGTTACCCAGTCAGCCTCTGATGGTAGTTCAGCTGGCAACGCCTGTTTCCCTCCCTTTGCGATTGTTTTCCCTTGGTCCTTTCATGAGCAACACCAAGGTGACCTTCACCCACCACCCACATCCCCACTGCCTTCTCACATTTCCACAGAGGAGGAGGACCACCTCTTCCCTCGCCAGGCAGGAGATACATGGGATTAGCCACCTCTCTCTCCCACCACCGCCCCTCCATCTAAATAGTGACTTCGAGAAGTGCCTGGGTGGCTTAGTCGGTTAAGCGTCCAACTTTCGCTTAGGTCATGATCTCGCGGTTCGTGGGTTCGAGCCCCGTGTCGGGCTCTGTGCTGACTGTCGGCTCAGAGCCTGGAGCCTTCTTTGGATTCTGTGTCTCCCTCTCTCTCTCTGACCCTCCCCTGCTCATGCTGTCTCTCTCTCTCCCTCTCCCTCTCTCTCTCTCTCTCAGAAATAAATAAAAACATTAAAAAAAATTTTTTTAAATGGCAGGGAAATAGATCTTTGGGGATACGCAGGCGGTATTCAGGGTGGTGACTTGAGTGAGTCACCCACTGGGAAGATGAAATGAGCTCATGTAGGTAAGGAAGCGTCATATAACCGATGAAAGGGTCAGTCGGTGGTGTTGCAAAAGGAGAAAGAGAACAGACACCCTAAATGTACTAGAGGGGCAGATCAAAGCTGTGGCATCGGACAGTTAGAGTCCTGACTCTTGTCACTCACTCCCAGTGGGTGCTGGGCCATGACTGAACCTTTGTCCATCTCCATTTCTTTGCCATTAAAACTGGGATAATAACGGGGCACCTGGGTGGCTCAGTTGGTTAAGCGTCCGACTTCGGCTCAGGTCATGATCTCACGGTTCGTGAGTTCGAGTCCCACATCGGGCTCTGTGCTGACAGCCAGCTCAGAGCCTAGAGCCTGTTTCAGATTCTGTATCTCCCTCTCTCTCTGACCCTCCCCTGCTCACGCTCTCTCTCCTTCTCAGAAATAAATTTAAAAAAAAATTTTTTTAATATATTTAAAAAAACTGGGATAGTAACACCTGATGAATCAAATAGGAAGACACACGTGAGCCCCCCCCTCCGCATCCCCTTTACAAGTCTCTCTGGCAGATATGCAAAGGTGCTCGGTGAAAGCAAGTTTGCTTTCCATCCTTACGAAGAAAAATGGAAGGTCGGGGATAACAATGTAATTAAGAATCATTGACAGAGAACCATCCAGAATTGCAACATAAAATGGATAATCATACCTTGTTATCTGAGCAGCACCGAAGATGGGCTCAGTAAACACTTCCACCTTCGTGATCTCATTCAGGCCCGCAGCAGCCTCCTTAAGCGAGAAAGACGGGCGCTTCTATTTTCATCTAATAAATGACAAACCATGAATCAAAAAGTGACCTATTCAAGATCTCCCGAATGTTGGAAACAGGTCTGGTTCTGGTTTCTAACGCCTGCTCTTTGACCATGAAGCCAGGGTACTGTGGACCCCAGGCCGTGCAGACCCTTCTTAGGATAGGGATTGGATTGCTTTATCTAGAGCCAGGGACTGTGGCTCCAGGGTCAAATCCAAGCTCCTGCCTTTTGTTGTAAATAACATTTAATTATAGCAGCCGTGCCTGTTCATTTACATATTACCTATGGCTGCTTTTACTTACAATGGCAGAGTTGAGTAGCCAGGACAGAGATCAGATGGACAGTAAAACTGAAAATGTTGATTATCTGGGTCCTTTATGGAAGCATCTCGAAGCATCTCAACAATGATCTATACCACGCGTGATATGACAATTCCAGACTATGTGTTGCCAAAATCAGGGTGGAACTGGGTACTTAATATGAATTTCCAGTGAAACAATTCATCATAACAGGTTAATTCCCAAAGGCAAGATTTTCTTTTCTTTTTTTTTTAATATTTTTATTTATTTCTAGGAGAGAGAGAGAGAGAGAGAGCGTGAGCAGGGGAGGGTCAGAGAGAGAGGAGACACAGACTCTGAAACAGGCTCCAGGCTCTGAGCTGGCAGTCAGCACAGAGCCCGACGCGGGGCTCGAACCCACGAACCGTGAGATCATGACCTAAGCGAAAGTTGGACGCTTAACCGACTAAGCCACCCAGGCGCCCCGCAAAGGCAAGATTTTCTGATAGTTTTAATTGCCTCTGCAATTTAGGTGGATGGTTCAGTCGTTAAGCTTCCGACTTCAGATCATGTCATGACCTTGTGGTTCATGGATTCGATCCCCCCCCCCCGGGTTAGGCTCTGGGCTGACAGCTCGGAGCCTGGAGCCTGCTTCAGATTCTGTATCTCCCTCTCTCTCTGCCCCTCCCCCACTTTTGCTTTGCCTCTTTCTCTCAAAAATAAACATTTTTAAAAACTTTTAATGCCTCTACTATTTAAATGGGACTTATACCTGAGTTTTGTGGTATTGAGAAATTACTAATTTGTGGTTACATTTTTTTAAAGTTTTACTCTATAAAGATATATACATATATTGAATAATTTACAATGAAAATACACAATGCCTGGGATTTGCTTTAAAATACCCCAGGAAGGGGCGCCTGGGTGGCTCAGTCTGTTCCTCCGACTTCAGCTCAGGTCACGACTTCATGGTTCATGAGTTCAAGCCCTGCTCAGAGTCTGGAGCCTGCTTTGGATTCTCTCTCTCTCAGAAATAAGTAAATAACCATTTTAAAATTTTAAAAAAATACACCAGGAAAAAAGGGTCGATGGGGCTGGGGATTAGTAAGGCAAAGATGAAATAAAGGTGGTAAAACGTCAGTAATGGTTGGAGCTGATTAATGAGGTACGAAAGGGGATCATTCTACTTTTTTCCTTACTTAATACGTGTTTGATAATTTCCATAATAAATAAGTTAATATTTAAACAGGGAATTTCAAAAGACCAGATTAACTCTCCTAAAAAATCTCATCTGACTATAACCAATGCATATTTTTATTAATGCAGAATGTTTATTATCAGAAGATATGGCCCAAATAATCAGCCACATGATTTGCTTTCTCAGCAAAAGGAGACTGAGGGCAACGGTGTACAAAGAGCTTATTGTTCTTCCATCTGTGATGTTCTCCCCTCCCAGCTTCTAACCTGCTCTCTGCTCCTACATTTGTACATTTTTTAACATGATATTAAATATTTAAAGAGTCGTTTAAGGAACTAAAGTTCACTGTGGTTTGATGTCTTGTAACCACAAAATAATGTTGTTCTACCGGATCTTTTGCATTAATAGAGACCAAAGTACTTTGGTCCATACGCGGGAGGCGTAACCCTATCTAAGTCATGCAGTTCAGGTGAGAGTGCATTGGGCTTATGAGCCATTGAACACAGTGAAATCCAAGTTGGAGTTGCAATGTTCTGTACATTAAGTATTAGAGTCTGTATATTTATATTAATTTTGTTGACTGATGGAAAGGATATTGTCTTATGCTTGAGATTTTTCTCCCTTTCTGTCAATTGTATTGTAGGAAACCCTACAATAATCAACATTAGCGTAAGGAAACTGAATACAGTTAAAATCTTCAAATCAACGGGGTGCCTGGGTGGCTTAGTTGGTTAAGCGTCCGACTTTCGCTTAGGTCATGATCTCGCGGTTCGTGGGTTCGGGCCCCGCGTTGGGCTCTGTGCTGACTGCCAGCTCAGAGCCTGGAGCCTGTTTCAGTCTGTGACTCCCTCTCTCTCTCTGACCCTCCCCTGCTCACACTGTCTCTCTCTCTATCTCCTAGAAATAAATAAAACATTTAAAAAAAAAAATCTTCAAATCATTTATCATCATCGTCATCATTACCATCATCTTCTTCTTCATCTTTGCCATCATCTCCTGCATCATTTATACAGGATTAGCAATTTGCCAATCACACACAGTTTCTTTTATTCCTCACAACTCATGAGATAAACTGGAGTTATAACATATGTGGATTCAACCATGTTCACAGGGCCAAAAAAAAAAAAAAGGCAAGAAATATAAATAGAAATCTAATGGTATATCTAACATACTATAAAATTATATTTTGCACGTGTGCTGTCTCCTTCATAGTGTACTTTATTTTATGCATTGCTATACATTTCCAAACACCTATACTGTATAATTGTATACATAAAACCAAGAGTACTCTACTTAATGGGTGATAGGAGAGTTCTCGGATACAATATTAACTATATCCAATTTATAGCTTAACAGCTAATTTAAAATCTGAACTCTGGGTAAGGTGTAGCTTCACCGGTTTATTACACCTATTGTATAGATAAGGAAAGTGGAGTTTAAACAGCTAAGTATCTCACGTGAATATTTAGCCATAATAATAATGGACAGGTTGAGAAGTGGTCCTAAAACTGTCTAAGAACAATCCTATGCTGTCAACCACTACTCTCCCTTCTCAGAGCAGTTCATGCTGATAAAGTAGAGAGAGAAAAAGTGAGGGAATGAGAGACTGAGAGACAGAGAGAGAGACAAAGAGAGAGAGAAATAAGATAGGACTTTAACACCTTACGTTTTGTTTGCTTTCAGTTAGCAAACAGTAAGATAGGGATGAGGGTGGGACCAGAATCAGACAAACTAAAATAGGAAGAGTAGCATTTCGTGGTTGAAACTTCTCAATTTGCTTGTCCACACTGTGTGGCAGAGAGATATTCAGTGATGAGGCAGTCCTTCTAAAGGAGTTCTGAACCTCTAATCAGTAGCAAAGCAGAATCGATTAAGACAATAGTTGAGAAGCTCTCCTAGTCATCTTCAGCTTCTGCCCAGAAGCCATCTTCCTTGCTTTTCCGGTTTCTAGGTTGCCATCGGCTTGTCTTCCTGTTGTAGCAGAACAGAAAACTGCCATGTGAACTAGGTGAAAAGTGGAGAAAATAAAACCTTGTCAACCTAACAGGATGGTCTGCTTAGGATTCCTTCAAAAGAGAAATCCTTCCCAGGCTGTGCTGTGTGTAGAAGGTAGTGCTTTCCTGAAGTCTGTGATCTCCTGGTATCAGAAACTTGGAGGAGATATTCGCTGAATCAGTATCTCCAGAACTGGGCAAATAAGAAAGTTGCCTGCAGAAAGACCCTCCACTGCATCAGAGAAAGGGACAGTTCTGGAAGGAAACAAGTTGTAGGTTTGGCAGTAAATAATAAGCTCTGTGTCCTAAGACAGAACTTGGAATCATGTCTTCGCAAACAGTCCTCTTGGGGCTTTGGTGTTTTAGTTCAAGTTCATCCCTTCTCAAAGTTCCAATGCAACCCCCAAGTCCATGATATCCCCTTTGAAAGAGCATACTAAAGATAGGCATATGTGTGAATTATTCACTCTCTTCAGGCCACAATATCAATACACTTTTATTTAGAAAAAGAAAAAACAGAGCTCAAACAAAATGAAAAGGAATTAATACAGGGAAAGCAGTAAAATTCGTCATTAAAGAAAGAACAGACAAGGCTCTAAGTCTTCAAAACACAAAACACTCAAACTTTAATTTACTCATCAACCATGTATTTCTTCAGTGTCTACAATATAGAAAAGAACCTTGCCTATGACCTCAGAACTATACGGAAAAAGCTTCTCATATGCTTTTAATTTCCTTAAATTCATCCGTAGGTGTTCAGAACAAAAGACAGTGTACGTATGGAATATGCCACCAATATGATACCAAATGAGCATATGCGCAGAAGTGTGAGATGAAAGATATGAATCTACTCCATATTTTGGGGGAAGGGTTTCTATTTTTCCCTTGGTATGAGCAATCCTCCATTTCAGTGAATAAGGATGCATATCTGCGGTTCAAATAATGAAATAGCAATTGTTTTCATTCCTGGAGGTAAAACTGGCTATGCTGGACTTATTTAGGGTTGATAAAAGTTTGAAATCTATGGGAGAGTTGAGGAATTCTCAGGTCTCCCTAGAAGCAACTTAAGTTTTATTATAAGCAACTTTAACCTTACCGATCAGTAACATATACCTAAGCAGTGATTTTACTGTGTAGGAACAAATCCCCAGCTCATAAAATTCAGAGCTAAATGGATGAAATAACAATTAAAAAAATAAAAGAATTAAATCTATTTACAATTTTTGAAGGCTATGAAGAAAAGAGGACTATGCATATATTTCTAACTCTGACCACTGAAAGAGGCAAAGACCACTCAGTAGCAGTGAGCACACTGGATGCCAAATCTTGGTTTCTAAATGCCACTCTCTAATAAAAGAAACCAGGAACCCTTGGAGAAATGGCTGATTCCAGAGCTGTGCAAGTAAAGTAAAAGATGATCCTGGAACATCTGAAGGTACCAAAGTAGTGATGGAAACACGTCAAAAGGACCCAGTAGCCATTCTTAAATGACTCCCAGGTGCCCGAACTCAAATACTTTGAGCATCAAAATAAAAATATTAACAGAGTAAAATCTGTAGAATAAAATAGAAAAACATATGAGTCCATAATGATAAAAAATAAAAGAGGTATGAGCCGAAATTTTCATAAAGAATGGAATTGTACAAAGCAAAATAATGGTCCCAAAGATATCTATGTCCTAATCTCTGGAACCCGGGAATACATTGTGTTTCTTAGCAAGGGGGTAATTTCAATTGCAGATGGAATTAAGGTTGCTAAACAGGTGACCTTAAAATAGGGTTATTATCCTGGACTATATGGTAGAGTCCAGTGTAATCACAAGGCTCCCTAAAAGTGGATGAGGGAGACAGAACAGTCAATGTCAGGGTGATACAGTGTGAAAAAGACTTGACTGTCTTGACTGTCAGCCACTGCTGACTTTGAAAGTGGAAGGAGTCACAAGCCAAGGGATGTGAACAGCCTCTAGAAACTAGAAAGGGCAAGGAAAAAAAACATTTCCCCCTAGAGCTTCCAGAAAGAAACACTGTCCTACCGACACCTTGATTTAAGCCCTGTGCAAACCCATTTCAGACTCTGACCTAAAGTACAGTATTGTGTAAATTCTTGTTGTCTGAAGTCGCTAAATTTGTGATAATTTGTTAAGGCAGGAATTAGGAAACTAGTACAAAACATCTATATAGTTTCAGAGCATCTACCTATGAGATGTTTGTTAATTATAAAAGGAAAAATAGAGAGGCATCTGGGTGGCTCAGACAGTTAAGTGTCTGGCTCTTGGTCTCAGGGCACTATCTCACAGTTTGAGAGTTTGAGTCCTGCTGACGGCACAGAGGCTGCTTGGGATTCTCTGTCTCACCTCTCTCTCTCTCTCTCTCTCTCTCTCTCTCTCTCTGTCTCTACCCTACTCACACACTGTCTCTCTCCCTCCAAAGAAATAAACTTAAAAAAAAAATTAAAGGAAAAATAGTAACATTAGGGTGGTGAAACCCGGCAGACACCCTTTAACTGAGTGATCACAGTTAACATCGCTAATGGTAACACACGTTGGCATCATGTACTTCCTGAAGTGACACGCTGAGAAAGACATAGCGCCATTCCTGTGGAATCGTACCCAGTGCTGCACAGCCCTGGTGTGACCGAGACAAGCCTTCAGACAAACCCAGACTGAGGGGCATTCTACAAAATAGCCATCTGGTACTCTGCAAATATGAAGGGCAGTCGGAAAAGGTGAGCCAGATCCAATGAGTCTAGAGAAGAGAACAACTAAATGCAATGCAGGATGTGGACTATATCTTGAACCAGAAAAGGGGGTATCAGTAAGACAGTGTGGAATTTCAAATAAGATCTGCAGGTTAGTGCTGAATCAACTTTAATTTTTGGTTTAGGTTATTATGCTGTGTTTATGTAGGCTGTTAGCATTTGGAGAATCTGAGTAAAACAAAGGTGCCCCCTGGGAAATCCGTGTGCTACTTTTGTGATATTTCAAGTCAAACTTTTTCTAAATAAAAAGGTTTAAAAAAAAATGTGATAGCAATATTATGCTAATAGGTTTGGGCGTTCCAACTACCTTTTATTTTTTATTTATTTTTTTAAACATTTATTTATTTTTGAAAAACAGACAGACACAGAGCATGAGCAGGGGAGGGGCAGAGAGAGAGGGAGACACAGAATCTGAAGCAGGCTCCAGGCTCTGAGCTGTCAGCACAGAGTTCGATGTGGGGCTCAAACTCATGAACTGTGAGATCATGACCTGAGCTGAAGTAGGATGCTTAACTGACTGAGCCACCAGGTGCCCCCCAACTACCTTTTAAAGAGGCCATTCATTTCTCTCTTTGGAGAAATCACTTGAGTGGGAGTCCATATATCCATGTGTCTAAGTTTTGGTGATTTTGGTGATTCACAAGTATTATGATAAAAAGCAAATATTTGCAATATCTGGGTACTTCATAGGTATTAAACTAAAAAAGCAAATATATGTAACATTAGCACAGAAGTCTTGGTTCTAGAGAGGTTTTTCCTAAAGAACAAATAAATTAAAAACACTCAATGAAGATAGAATATTCATATATATATATTCTCCTACTCCTGCCCCCTTCTAGGCCATTCTTCATACAAATTTTGAATACTCAAATTTTGTCATATCACTCCATTGGTTTAAAGCTTCTTGGTTTCTGGGGTGCTTGCGTGGCTCAGTCCGTTAAGCCTCCAACTTCAGCTCAGGTCGTATCTTGAAGTTCATGAGTTTGAACCCCGTGTCGGCCTCTGTGCTACAGCTCAGAGCCTGGAGCCTGCTTCCCATTCGATGTGTCCCTCTCTCTCTGCCTCACTAACTCTCTTTCTCTCTCTCTCAAAAATAAATAAACATTTAAAAAAATTTTAAAGCTTCTTGGTTTTTTCCATGGAACCCAAGGTCCCACATGGCCACACTCTGTCTCATCGTCTGCCATCTATATCCTCGCACACTAATTCCCAACACACCGGCCTGTGTTCTGTCATTTCAGTGGGCTAAGTTCTTTCACACCTTCATACTCCACACATACATTTCTCCTGCCTAGAATGTTCTTCTTCTCCTAATCTAAGTAAACAAATTACTTAAGGGCAGACAGCTAATAAACGACAAAGTCAGGATTCCCGTGCCCTAATAAATAGTGGTTATTTCCAAAGAATGAATTATTAGTATTAAAAAGTATCACAAAGATCTATAAGTACTGATAAGGAACACAGTCTTCCAAAAAGATTTATATACACACATGCATACACAATTAAACCTTATTTTTAACATCTTAATGATATAGTCACCTATTATATGCCAAAAAATATATATTTTTTTTGGATAGATATATTCAATGGCATTACCAATGGTTAATTTGGGGTCCATTTTAAATTTCAACTTAAGAAATATTATGGCGAAGATTTTAAACTGTGGCTAAGCTGCCTTGTAAGTGTTGGACTCAACTTGCCATTGAATTCGTCAACCTTCCATCACCAGAAACAGCAGATGTAAATCAACCACTGGATTCCATGTAGCTCTTTGCTAAAGAGATGAAGAAGGCCTCTTATGCTTCATGCTTTCATATCAATGAGGCGTCAGGACCATCAACAGCTCCTACTGAGGGACCATCCAGAGCACCACATGGACCCTTCAGGAAAGCTCAGTACCGGGTAGAGTAGATGATGTGACCCAGTTGGGGAAGGGCGTCAGCCTCATCTGATCCTGAGATTCCAGAGCCATCTCGAATGTCAGTTTTGTCCTCCTAACATGGAGAGCTCTTCCTTACCAGCCTCTGCCGTGGTTGTTCTCACCAAAATATCTATGTCTTTACACACCTCTGCAGAGCCAGTTCCTTCTCATCCTTCATCCTGCAGGTGAAATACCACCCTTGAAAAGATACCGTCCACAACAAATCACATTCATTTCCTCTGGAAGCCCACTGTTAGGACACGCATTCAACTTCAACCCAAATGAAAGTTAATCTCTCCGAGGGTGACTACTTAGCATGTTCTATTTAGGTATGATTCTTAGACTTTAGGCCAGATGTCAGTCAATGCTATGCCTGCCTTAAAAGAAAGTATAACTATACGTGACATAACTAACTACATATAAGACCCTTTTTTATTTCAAAATTGTATCTTGGAGTGGGGATGGAACAGAAAAGAGCCTCTCACATCACAGGGCACACTTTTGGGGACTTGCACCAACCTTTTTGCTCCAAATCAAGTCACTGTCCTAAATAGGTTCTACCATCTTCTGGCCAGGCACTATCAGATCGCTTTGTTACCTTTCTCCCTAGCATTTACCACTGCCTGAAATTATCTTGTTTTTGTATTTGCATAAAAATTGCTCCTAGGCAGATGTGTGTTGGGGGGAAAGAAGGAAGAAAGGAAAGAAGAAAGGAAGGAGGGAATGAAAGAAGGAAAGAAGGAGGGAGGAGGGAGGGAGGAGGGAGGGAGAGAAGGGGGAGGGAGGGAGGAGGGAGGGAGGGAAGGAAGGGGGAGGGAGGGAGGAAGTGATTCTGAACTGTGTGTAGGTTACAGTTAAAGCTAATTAAATTCAATAGACGATCAAAAGAGGAGTTACAGTACAAATTACCTTTCTTCTTTCATCTAGGAGTTTAAAATCTTTTCTTTTGGGGCGCCTGAGTGGCTCAGTCAGTTAAGCGTCCGACTTCGGCTCAGGTCATGATCTCACAGTTCATGAGTTCCAGCCCCACATCGGGCTCTGTGCTGACAGCTCAGAGCCTGGAACCTGCTTGGGATTCTGTGTCTCCCTCTCTCTCCCACTCACATTCTGTCTCTCTCAAAAATAAACATTAAAAAAATAAATAGGGGCACCTGGGTGGCTCATTCGGTTGAGCATCCATCTCCAGCTCAGGTATGATGTCACAGTTTGTGAGTTCGAGCCCCTGTTGTGCTGAGAGCTCAGAGCCTAGAGCCTGCTTCGGATTCTGTGTCTCTCTCTGCTCCTCCCCCACTTGGGCTCTGTCTGTCTCTCTCTCAAAAATAAATAAATGTAAAAATAATTTTAAAATAAATAAATAAAATCTTTTCTTTTGCTCTTGAGTGCGAATCATTTGCATTTTTTATATACATTTAAAAATTAGCTCTTTCACCTGGAAACCTTTAATAATCACTCAAGTTTTCTCTTTCTATTTTTTTAGCCATAGATTCCTGTCTCTACACACACACAAATTGTAGAAGTCCTATAAATAAAACAGATGACTTGCAGCTCTTTTGGCCAAAGCCTGGGGTGAAAGCCTGGACATCCAACCACTCAGCAGCCCTTGGGTCCCTGAATCCCTGCAGCGCCCACACCTATCACTTGCATCCGGAAAGTAGTCTAGAAATCACTGAAAGCGGAAATTTAGAACTTTACTTTCAAAACACAAAAGAGCTTTAATTAAAATCGCTGTATCAGCAGTTCCACATTAAGCTTCCATTTTATTCCAAATGGTTATGATTTGATTATGAGCCCACTCAATCGGGTGGCTATGCTATGCTTTTTTATAATTAGATAACAGAAGGTCTGAACACCAACAGTATTCATCTTAGCCAACGGTTCTGCACAATCTTTCGAGGCAGCTCCCCGATACCACTGAAGTATGCTGACTTTTTTTTTTCACTTTTATGCAGATTGCATGTATAATAAATCCATGATATGCTTTAACATTAGTTGTTCTTCAATTTGAGGAAATGCTGATTTAAAACATAATTTAACAAATTATTCAGTCGAGCATAATAAGGACAAAATCCTTCCTCCCATAAAATTTTCAACAACATTTGGACAACAGCAAGAGTTTTAGTGAAATTTGCTGAAAACTTCTGGCTCTCCCTGTTTTTTCTTCTTCTTCCCAAAATGTACTATTATGAAGTACAGACGCCTCAAGCAGAGACTGTCCATTAAAAAGCATCTCTCTAATGCAATCTTTAACAAACTTTTCTGGAGCTACAATTATTACCTCAGAACCCACAGCATGAATTTTTTACAACAAATCTGATGCCATTTAAAAGGGATTGACAGCCCTGGAGACTGAAGTCTTCTGTTCAACCACAACCCCGGGTGAAACACAGACAGAGGCAATGAAAAATCTCCCCTGCTTCCCCGCCTCTGCTCCTCAGCCTTCCAAAGGAGACACCTCACGGGGACAAGGGGGCGCTGTGGCTCATGCTGGGTTTAATCACCGCCATTTCACAGGCCGGCTTCGCAAGGATGTTAAGTTCTCACCCACGTGAGGGAAAGACCAGGGATCTCCTCCCACTGACCAAATCAAAGCCAAGGGCTCAGAGACCTGTGCCAACCCAATGGTGTCTCACCAAACACGAAGAGTGAACCCAGAACAGATGAGGACAGGATGCCTTCACGTCCCTCCTGCGGAAGATAATGCTAGAAATGAACCTTCACGTTGGTTGATAGTAGAGCTTTGGGCCTTCTAACAGAAAACCTTGTTTATAATCCCAAGGACTTTAGACGACTAAGTCCTGTGAATGAAATCTCAGATTCACCAACAGCTGGAGTGGCAGCCTCTCCACAGGATGCCTCAATCTCCCTCTGCTGACTGGATTAGCTCCTCACTGGGGCAGGAAGGCTGTTGCGTGTACAGTTGTGGGGTATTTAGCGGCATCCCGGGCCCCCTTCCACTAAGGAAGCCAAGAGCACCTGCCCCACTGGGACAACCACAGATGTCTCCAGACATTGCCAGACACCCCCCTGGCCTTTGAAATTATCCCCCCCCCACACACACACACCCATTGAACCTCTGCTCCTGTACACCCTGGTGGCAGTTTCATTTCTTCACCCGAGAAACACACAGCTGTACAAAGGTCTCATTTATTTTTACATTCTCTTCTTTTAACCCCAGGCCTAGAAGGAGAGTTCTAAACACACTGTGTGACGGACATGCTCTTCTACACATAGCCGGGCTGGGCAGAATTTGGCAAAGAGCCGTGGGCTCTGGGCTGTCTTCTGCCCTTTGTAGGGAACGTCTTCCTGTTTTACAGTTGGGTGAATTATGCTCGGGCTCCCAGGCGGAGCGGCTGGAGGAGATCTGATGAAAACCACATTGTTTGGTTCACGGAATGTGATTTACACCCTCTAGATACTGGATTTTAATTTGTTATATATGTCTATTAAACTCTGCCTTCCTCCTCCCCTTTCTTAGGCTGAAAAGCAGATTATTTAGTGCACAATCTAAAAATCGGCCGGTTATTAAATTTTCCTTTTCGTTTAGTTTTGAAGCTTTTATGCCTCTGAAACTTATTTACATGCTGTATATATTAAATAAAGTGTAATCCATAGTACGCATAGGATTCAAGAAATGATGAGGTGCTCTTCCCGGGGTCTCCAAGCAGTGTCTACCTGACTCCTCAAAAGAGGGAGACATTTACGGCATTGATCTACAACCCAGGGATCACTTCCCCCCAGGTAGCAACTTACACCCATATTAGGGAAGGACGCAGATGCAGAAGTAGAAACGGTCCATATCCTCTAAGTCACCCATGACCGTATTGACCTCTAATGCTATAAAATACAGCCCTACAAGATGTTATAAGCAAAATTCAAGTACTCACATATTATCGCATATATCATATATTACATATTTTATGTTTTAGTCAGCAGCATGCTTAGGGAGCAAAAAAGAAAAAAAAAGACAGGAAAAGCCACAATATTACATTTTCAGTTATATTTTCCTTGCAAAACTTAAGTCAACCTTTAGCATTCTTAAAAATAAAATGCACTAATTTGCATAATCATTAATAAAGTGCCGGATTGCTTTCATAAATACAGCTGCCATATATTTAGTGCCTACTATTATAGGAGGCATATGACATGTTTATTTTTTTAATTTAATGCTCACAATGCCTTGGAATAGTAGGCATATTTAATCCCATTTTGTAGAGAATAAAGGTTCAGAGAGGCTAAGTAATTTTCCTAAGGTCACACGGCTCGCAAGGACTGGAGCTGGAATCTGAACCCAGTCTGGATGACCCTATGGTACAAGCTAGATCTACCTCATTATCCTACCTTCTTTTCTGATCAACTTTCTAAGGCATGAAGTTGCTTGAAATCGAGCCAATATCTTGGGGAAAATCCAAGGTAAACTGCATGCTTAGGATCTTGATAAAATGCCATCTAAACAGAATCATTAGCATTTCTTTTTATTTTTAAAAAGGTCCTGTTCTCAGATCCATAGAAATTAATAACGACATAACACTCTTTTGGTTTGTAAAACAGCAGAATACTAAACAGTTCTGGGAATCCTGCTCTTCCTCTGCCTTCCCGGCTCACATCTTTCCACGGCTCCCTTTGCAGCCCTGTCCAAGTTCACATCCGTTCCCACCTCACCCCACCCCCGCCCCCATCTCTCCCTCACCCAACCTCAGACGCCATGAGGCAGCCTCACTGAATCACTTGGGCCTCTTTCGGCCTATATCATGCTCACGCATTCGGTGTTCAACTTGTGCATCTGGTACCTGCGCTGTGGTCGGTGCTGGGAAGATGGAGGTGAGGACCAAGCTACTGCCCTCATGAAGTTTACAGTCTGTCTTGGAAGAGACAGACAGTGAGTGAAGAAACAAGTAGAATTTTCGGCACGTCAGAGAGTGATAAAGGCTTTGGTAGAAAAACGAAGCTGGGAGGGAAGAAGATCGGTGAGTGCTGGAACCGTAAATTTAAAAAGGAGAGCCAGGGAAAGTGACCCTGACAAGGTGGACTTCGAGAAAAAGCCAGAAAGAGGTGAGGGAGTGTCACAGACTCCAGGGGAAAGGGGCTCATGTGGCTGGTGTGGAGTGAGCCAAGCAGAAAGCAGTAGATAATGTGTAAGGGCTGGGGGACAACGGTGCCATGTAAGGGTTTGACAGCCTTTACGAGGGCTGTGACACTCACTTGGAGGGCCCAAAGGGTCTTTCCAGTTTGTGTGCCTTTGGTACCTCGGACGCTATGTCCTATCCGCAGCATCCGGAGCTATCTTACATGCTTGTTGCTTTTAATGCAGGGGTTGAAAACTCTGTCTCGGGGGCCAGAAGCGACTAGTAATACAAAAGGGGATTAGAGTGGGATGCCCGGTCTAAGCGGGGCTCCAATGACTGCTGCCTTACAAAATATGGTCCTGGGCCCAAACATCACACCTTCTGGACCTGCTGTGCCTCATGGGTCCTCAGTGTGGCCTCTGTTGTCACTCAGCATCTGTTTCATGAACAGATAAGGTGCTGCAGTGCATTTCTGAGAAATATTGTAAACAGCAAGAATATTCTAGAAACTCAGTCTCAACCTACATTAAGCCCTCTGTTATAGGCGGAATGTGTCCCCCTAATATTCCTACATTGAAATCTGGCCCCCCCAGTGTGATGGCATTTGGAGGTGGGCCCTTTGGGAGATAATTAAGTCAGGAGCATGGAGTCCCCACGAAGAGCACTAATGGCCTTATGAGAAAAGGCCAGAGAGCTCACACTCTCTCCCCTTGCCGTGTAAGGATACAATGAGAAGATGACCATCCGCAAATCAGGAAGCGGGCTCTCACCAGAACCGAACTGCCAGCACCATGATCTTGGCCTTCCAGCCTCCAGAACTGCGACAAATAAATTTCTGTTGTTTACAGGCCGCCCAGTCCGTGATTTTCTGTTATTCTGACTGAAACACCTTCCATCTCCCCGATGGATCAAAAGTTTAAGAGTATTCTTTCTAATGTTCTATCAGCCTGGCCGTGTTTTGAAAAACGACGCTTCCTACGTTTGGTTTCCCGGAGACGACTGTATTGTCCTAAGGTTAATGAGACACCGCCTTCCTCTGACGCCCTCTCAGGCTTCTGCTGCAGGAGCGCCTTCCTTAATGGAGCAGGAGGAAACCTATACATTAAATTTACCTAATTGTCACTAGAAAGGATTGCTATCTGTAAATGCAGGTGTAAACAAAAAAAAAAAAAGGACTTTGTTTAAAAATGAGCCGAGTTAAGCTTAAGTGGGGAGAAGATTTTCTGTTGGCTTTAACTGGAGAAATGCTGAATACGCAGAGATTTTTTTTTTACATTAATAATAATAGGAAACGGTAGATAGTGGCACCTCAGCACAATTTTAATTTAATGAGAAACAATAAAATAGTTTTCCGAAGGGGCCTATTTAGGTCCAAGAAAGGGGGATATTAAAGTTCCAAGATTTATTCTACTTTCGTTAAGGTATGCTGATACACATTTTCTAAGGTTATATTCTACTCACTGATTAGATCTCCCTCTTTATAATTTTCTTACTTGTAAGGGAATTAGATTGGTATTTTCCAGGCCAAATAACTTTTAGACAAAATATTTAAACTGAATCAATTCATTTCCAGCACAAGTGAGGTTGATCAAAATCCTATATCACTCAGAGAGCTCTACGAGGCATATTTTTAATATATTTAGATATCGTTAAGTGCAAAACCTTGGGAATCAACTATTACAAAATGGTTTTTAGAAAAGAATTGAATATGTATAAAACTTCTGGCAAAGTACAATCTTTGAATTAAGTTTCCCTCCCCCTCCCCACTTTTCCTGGTGTTTTTCAAACTGATTGTTCTCACTAACCAACAGGCATTAGTCACTGCCTTGTTCAAGTTCCACGCCATGTGAGGATGGTGGTGATGGTGCTGGTAACAACATGGTGATAGCTGACATTAATTGAGCCCTTCCTACTGGCCAGATACTGAGCAAAGCACGTTACATCCCTTGCTTAGCTTCATCTTAACATTCATTATGTGCTCAGATGTGTTAACTGTGTAAAGGATCGTCCAACGCCTTGTAAGTTACATTGTAATCTCATTTGACAGATGGGGAAACTGACACCATGAGAAGCTGAGCAACTAAGAATCACCGAACCGGACTGGACGGTCCTTAGGGAGAGGCACTCATCAATTCTTGGGGGGGCTGGGGGGGGGGAACTTAGAACAAACAGATTGGATTTGATTTCAAAGAATAAAGGCATGTGGCATTGTGTACAGTCATGATACGTCCATTCATATTGCCAAGTCTCTGCCTTCCAGAAACACCAACTCTAACATCAACATAGGGAGGAGGGAGTAACACAGAGGAGGCACCACAAGATGAAGACACAGAAAGCAACGAGCCCTCCACCAAGGAACAAAAATGCCAGCGCTCATCAGTCCTTTGTTGGGGTGTACAAGCTCTTTTCCGGAGCTTACAATGCCAGGAGCTAAGGGCTGCTCTTCATTCAGTAAGGAGCCATTGAGGTTTTTAAGTCAAGGCACAGTATGGCTCTGTAAAGGGTTCAATTTAGAGCTGTTCATAAGTTAGCACAGAAAAAGACAGACTGAACGTGTAGAGATCCCATTGGAAGATGTCACAAAAACCCCACGGACCTGAAACATAAGGAGTGGTGGCAAGGAAAGAGGCAACACAAAGAATAAACTTCAGAAGACATAGGACCAGAGTCTAGAAAGCTGTGTATTTTCCATAATGGATTTAGGATCAGGGCCAGAGACGGTGGACTGTCTGAAGAAACAAGGGAGAAGCCCGGCTCTGCCACTTGCTAGCCATGGGGCCCTGGCTGGGCAACTGCTCAAACTTCCTGAGCATCTGTGTCTTCATCTTCAAAATAAGGGTAACCACGTCCCCACTTCTCTGGGCTGTCATGAAGTTTAGCTGAGTACATAAAGCATTTGGCACACTGCACCAATATGTAGCAAGCTCTCAATCAAGTCTTCCTACTAATATCATCAATGTTTCTGTTAATACAAATAAAAAACTATGTTTCCCTTCTTTTGAACATTCCCTGCTTACTAGTTAGCAAAGAAAGGGAGGAAGGAAATCAGCAAGAGCTCAAAGGAAAAACCCACAAGGAATCTTCCTTTTCATTTCCCTGCACTTAAAATGTCCTGTATGAAAAAAAAAATGTCCTGTGTGAAGGCACCAGATGGTGTCCACTTTGGTGGCTGAATAACTGTCTCTGATCAGAGCAAGTGAATAAATGAATAAATGCACTACAGTTTAAGACTTAAATGTGGCCCATAATTCGGCTGGCTCTCATCCCTGTGGGACAAGTGTCAAGCTGATATCTATCTAACCTGAACTACGTTTCAAAAGCTGGAGATCGTGACTGGTTTTAACCAATCTTCAGCAACATGTTTAAGCTCTATGACAACCCCCTCGTCTATGATGCCATAGTTGTGGGACCCATCCAATGTCATCCCTACATCACTGACATTTCCTGAGACCCGTGTCCAAAAACCCCAATAATAATTCTCATTTATCCAGTGCCAGATATTGTACTAATTGGTTCACATACAGCTTTTTCTTTAAATGCAAGTCAAAACATATGCCATGAAATCAAAGTCTGCTTTTTCTCTTTCCTGCTATAGGACAACCATATACCAAATTCCTTCTGGGAAACTTCAATACCGCCTCTTGCTAAACAGACGGGGTTGATCACCTGCTTAAACCTCAAATGACTTTCATTACATTTGTAATGGAATCTAAATGTATTAACATGGTCCCGAGGCCCTACACGATTTAGATCCCACCTGGCAGCCCTATCTGCTAATGTTTTCAGTTTCTAACCTCTCTCCCCACTGCATCCTCTCTTCCCCTGGAGGACAGGCTAAGCTTGTCTTCACCTGAGGACTTAATTGTGTTTGCAACATGCCTACTCTGCCTGGAGAGCTCTTCCCCTCGATCTTCCTCCCCGTGGCTTGCCCCTGACCCTTCTTCTCATTTTGGCTCTCAAATGTCACGTTCTCCAAGAGATCTTGCCTCATTGCCCTCTTTTGAAAGGAATATAACACAATTCCAGAGGTGCCCAGGAGATAGTTGTGGGCCTGTTTTCACCTGCTTGGCATATGGTAGCTTGAGGTCAGCCATGGTGGGAGCATTTATACTAAGGAAATTGACCAGCACAACAAATCAGGGTGTATTTCCTCCTAGAGAACCACCTGTTGAACATCTGCCAGCACACCCTACCTCCTTCTATTCTCCGCTACTATTTAACACATGGCTCCTCAGTTTCTCCCTAGCATCCACCACTCTGAAATCATCTTTTCCATGTGTTGTTTCCTTTTTTATTAACTTTCCCAGCTCTAATTTCAAGAGAGCAAAGATATTATCCAAATCACTTGCTGCTGCATCCCTAACAGTCAGAAGCATGTGTACAAAAAACGTATTTGTTTATCGAAAGAATGAATTAATTCCATGTGCTTTCTTTGTGTTATTTGCCCCACTCTCTTCACGATTTCTGAATTTCCTAATGGGTCTTTCATGGTTAAGATATCTTCCACCTAGAATTTTCTCGTAGCTACAGCCTCAAAAATGATCAAAATTGACAGTGTACCTTACCAGTCACCAATTGAGAATTGGAAAAATGATTTAAAACATCATTTGCTGGTTTTCCTACTCTATAATATCTGTTTGGAAATGGTGAAGAGTTCACCCTTGTCTCTTTTCATTCTAGAGTTCTATGTAGAAAAAAAATGTCTCCCTTCTGAAGGGCACTTACTGTATAATCCCTTTGTTAGGATAACATGACCATCTGGCCCTATCCATCTTGCTGCAATTTGATCCTGGGTTAATTGTACCCTGTCACTAGTCAAGATTGACACTGTACGTTTTCTCTCTTCACTAAGTCTAGTTCATTATGGAGACAGCTTTTTGAAGATTCAAATTCTTGAGGACTTTTTCACAGCAGAGTGAATGGGACCAAGGACTTCCACTGGGGTTTTCCGGGTGGCACAAAGATTCAGTGAGTCATCCAAAGTAAGATATGAGAGGAGAAGTTGGCCACAAGAGGGAAGAAGATATCAGGCCTTTGGGAGGTTGGCAAGCAGTATCTAATGGCCAAAGGGGGAGAGGAACAATTAAGCAACCACTCTAATCGATTATCAGAACATGCCGGATGTTATCAATGGGAAATACCATTCAACAAAAGTATGGCGTGCTGGAAGTATGTACGTATGGGACCCCAAATTCAAATGCCTGTAGGAGCTAGGCAGGGAAAGTAGATATTGAGGCACATAGGGAATAAAATAATATGGTGGCAAGTTGATGACATCATCAACCCTCTAAAGGGGGTAACATATACCCAGCTCCAACCAATGTCTACCAAGAGAAAGAATGGAACCTGTAATGTCAAGTTGTTATGGATACTGTTGACTGCTTCCCAATCCCCACCCTCTCCTTCCTTGTGCATGTAGCCATCTCGCCCTATATGACTCAGGGAAAGGTCATCTTATTCCCACTATATCCTTCAGATTGAGAACCATACTGGTCTAAGCCAGTTAGGAAAATTCTGTTTCCTCTGTTGGTGATTAGCATAAGAACAGATGTGTGATGAAATTCTAGCCAATGAGACTTAAGGGAAGGCCACTTCAATGCCTGGAGCTCCAAAGAAACAAGAAGAGATAGTCTTTCCTTCTCTGGACAGAGTTGAAACTACTGTCGCTGTCGCCATCTTGCCTGGGAGAGCCCCAGGGCATCTGAAGCAGAGCCCTGAAAAGCCACACCTGGAGTTTATTCTATATGCGATAACAAATTCTTATGCTGTAAGCCAGTCTGAGTAAAGTGTTATTTGTTACTTGCGGTCCAAAGTACCTCCAAGTGATATACCAATCTTCCAACTTTTCAAGAGAAATTTAAATATCCCATTTTTTTTTGTAATTCCATGTTTTAAATCATGGTTGCTAATTTTTAATGTTGTACAGGAGATTTACACCCTCCCCACCCACCCCCCAATTAAAACAACACAAAACAGAACAAATTTCAGGGGTGGGGGTGGGACATCTGTTTTCAACTCATGGCCTAGCTGGACACCCACACTCCCAGTTCTTGGTGGACTCGACCCCAAATGGCACACCCTGGGGGGATTTTATGTTCCCGGAGCTTTACGTGTTCTCTCACCATGGATCAAGGGAACACTCAGCCCTGCATTTCACAGCTTGCCCATCTGCATAATTTAGAGAGAATATCAGTATCCAAATGCACCATAGCGTGGTGCTCAGCAAAACTGACATGAGGCTGTCGGAGAGCAGACCTTCAAGACACGAAAAGGTTTGTTAATTAAGTTTCCTTGCCGGAAAAAGGTCATGAAAATGAGAAAATACTTACCTTATTAAAGTCCAGCAAAACCAATAAACTTGAATTACTGTGTATATGAACATGGTTAGTTCTGCAAATATGAGCCATTCTTGTCATCCGAGCTCTGCTTGTAACTTGTTCCCTCTTGAAAAATACTCTCTCCCATCCCCTTTGTCCATCCGGGGTTTGCCTAGATTTTACGACCCAAAGTCCGTGTCTTAGAAGGAGCTACTTCAGGTCGAAATTTCTCAAACTGCTTCTTGAAGTGTGTTTCAAGCATCGACTGTGGTTACAGAGTAACCTGGAGTCATCTGTCTGTTGAATAGATTTCTGGCTCCGGACCACAATAACCAGGTCTGAACTTGGAAATTTGCAAATTATATGCTCCTCAATTGAGCCTTCTGCATGTTGCATTTGGAAGGCACTTTTCTGAGGTACTTACTATAATAGGATTATAATGGTGTTTTGAATTATTATCTGCATTTATTTTCATACCCTTCTTTCCAAGGAGGTCATATCATCTCAGTTATAAGCTCCTTGGAAGCAAGGACCTTATTTTATACTTCCATATACTTTTTTTTTAATTTATTTACTTTTTTTTTTTTTGAGAGAAAGAGAGAGAGAGCACAGCAGGGGAGGAGCAGAGAGAGAGAGAGAGACAGAGAGAGAATCCTAAGCAGGCTCTACACAGTCAGCACACAGCCCAATGCAGGGTTAGAACCCATGAACCGTGAAATCATGACCTGAGCCAAAACCAAGAGTCGGATGCTTAACCAACTGAGCCACCCAGGCTCCCCTATACTCACACATTTTTATCTATCCTTTCTGAGGTACAGTTTACTCATTGGGAAAATGCAGATTTATAGTTCGGGGGTCTTTTTGAGGATTAAGTGAGGCAGTAAGAAAATTCAGATATACTGAATCCTAACTATGTAGTAAGACACAGTTCTAAGCCTTAGGTACCTTATTTCACTTAATCTTCCAAACAACCCCACCTGGGAGATATAATCCTCCTCTTCTGTGCGAAGGAGGCCACGGAGCCCCTGATAAGGTAGCGAATCCAGAAGAGTTCACAGCACAAGTAAGCGTGGAGCCAGATTTCAAAGCTACATTCCTCTGATTCAAATGTCTATGTTTTTGCTCCTATACTGATATCTGTACAAATATCAATTGCTGGCAATATGCAAATTCTGGGATATAGTAAAAGCCCAAACTGTACTAGCCCATGGCCAGAGGCGAGACGTGTTAAAACATCCAGCCTAGACCTGGGAGCTAAAGAAAAATTGCTTTCCTCTTCTTGTATCAAGAATGATCAGGGGCGCCTGGGTGACTCAGTCCATTAAGCGTCCGACTTCAGCTCAGGTCATGATCTCACAGTTCATGGGTTCAAGCCCCGCATTGGGCTCTGTGCTGATGGCTACCTCAGAGTAACTGGAGCCTCTCTTTGGATTCTGTCTCCCTCTCTCTGACCCTCCCCTGCTCACGCTGTCTCTCTCTCTCAAAAATAAATGAAACATTAAAAAAAAAAAAAAAGAATGATCAATCCTGGGGCACCTGGGTAGCTCAGTCAGTTAAGCATCCAACTTGGGTTCAGGCCATGATCTCACAGTTCGTGGGTTCAAGCTCTGTATCGGGTTCTGTGCTGACAGCTCAGAGCCTGGATCCTGCTTCGGATTCTGTGTCTCCCTCTCTTTCTGTCCCTCCCCTGCTCACATCCTCTCTCTCTCTCTCTCTCTCTCAAAGAAAAAAAAAAAAGAATCAACCCTGTACTAGCAGCATCAGAATTTATCCTAAGGACACTGAAATGAGTCCCACCTCAGAGGACCCTGGGCCCTCATAGCAGAAAGTCAGGGAAAACAGTGGCCCCAGTTGGAAAACCCACCAGATTAGAAGCAACCTCTAGAGCCATAGCAACAGCCTGGGCGGGAAGGACACCTGGCACTTTCACTCACCGATGGCATTGTTCTCAACCCTGGCCACCTCTACGAGTCACCAGGGACACCATTTCCCAACTAATACAGATACCAGGGCCCCAGTCACAGAGATGTCATCATTCTGGGGTGCGCCCAAGTGACTCGGACCTGCCCCCAAGCTGAGAAATCCATCCACCCACGGACTTGGCCTGGGTGCGCTCTGACCCCTTCATAGCCTGCCCTGTGGACGTTCGGCGCATCCTTTATTCTCATCCCAAATGCAGCCCCAGTGGCACCTGGCACAGAGCAGGCACTGCAGAAAATTTTGTTGGAAAAAAAAAACGATCAGTGAATTTTGAAACTTGCTAACCTGAAGTGCCTTATTTACCCTCTTCTGTCCCCTAAGACTCTTCCACTCACCTCTGATGATCAATAGTTCCCTTGCCTCCCTCGGAAGTCTAAACACTCAGAAAAACTGGAACACCGTTATTTAACCTGGCCCAGAATGATGTCAACTCATAAAAGTGCTAATAGAGTTTAGGGTTCACTCACTCAGTCTTCTTCGGGGACACAGTTCTCCATAGGTTTCTCATGTTTCATGTTTCCGCACGTCCAGTGAGCAGAGGCCCTAACAGTTTCTGTTCTGAGCTCTCTTTTCCAGGATGCTCAGAGAGCAAACAGCCTTGAAAGACAGAAATAGTAGCCCCCCCTCCCCCCCCAGGCAGAGGGCAGATTTGTTTCCTGGCCCGTCTAATAAAGATAATGTCCTTTTCCACGGCAAAAATGGAAGTTTGCTAGCAGCTCCTTTATAAAAGTTAGAGCTTCCTAAGCTGGGAGCTCCTTGGCCGTGCTGCAAACCCCGTATATGTAGCATCTACCTGGGCCCTTCCGCTGGTCTCCAGGGACCTCAGGAGCAAAGGGAAGCAATGCAAACACAAAGCTCATACTGCCGCCTGTGCTGAGTAATAAGTCCATTGTCTCTGACTCCAGGAACTCAGTCTTCTTCCAGAGCCTACGGAACCGTGAGGGGTTCATTTGTCAGCTTGCACATCAGAGAAGACCAGGCCCTTCATGGTCCTTGACAAACTCCTCTACGTCTTTCAAGATGCCCCTCCGTGAGGCTCCTTCGACTCTTCTAACTACACCCTCCCTGTGCTCCTCAGAGTTGGCATTGAACTTTTTCACTGGGCACGCTGGTTAGAGTTACCAGATGATAGGTCTGTCTCCCTCACTAGACTCCAAGTTACCCCAAAACAGAAACCAAGCGGTATTTATAAAAAGACCTGATGCCAGTAAAATAAGGTCCTTAGTATGAGACATGCTTGTCCCCCTTCCCATCCCCCACCCCTACCACTCTCCGCCTCCCTCACTCTGCAGACACACCACCCACAAAATGGACCCTCGATAAATATTCCTTGAACAGACAAATGAATTAAAGACTAAAAACCATCAGGTGCAACACTTTGCATATAATGCCTCTTCTGGAAAAGGAGCTTCCTTTAATGTAACTCTGGTGGATACATGCATTTTAGGCAGTAACGGCCAAAGCACAAGATGTGATATTTCTATAGTTCTCAAAATTAAGCTTACTCTGCTTCAAATGCCCTTTTGTTAGGCTGCTGAGAAACCCAATCTTCATGATCAGGAGGGGCTCTCTAACCCTCTCTGGGATCAGGCAAGGACCCCAGGAAGTGGACAGAGCTCCAAACATTCAGAATATTCAGGAAAGGGATTTTTGGTCTTTAGATGATTAGATAGCTGACAGGCACACACACGCGTGCACACACACGCACACACGCACTTCTTCCAAAAGCATCATATCTGTAGAGCCCCACAGATATGTCCTCTAAGATTTAGCGGCCCCCAAGGGCACTGAAGAAGCAGGATCTGAGCCACCCAACAGCCACCCAACAGCAAGCATGCAAAAGCAAATCCCCTTCACCAGCTCAGAGGGTGCTCCCCAACCTCTCTCTCCTCCGTCTGCTCCCGAAGGCTCTCGCTGTGCACTACCCTTCAAACAACTGTAGATTTTCCAAAATGTAAGCTTGGAAAGTTTTGCCTTTGGCCCAACAGCACACAAGCTGCTGTAAAATGCTAAATGAGGCATTTAAACAGAGAGACTAAAATACACCGTGAGACCCAATAAATTGCCTACCACATTAGAGTCGGTCTGTGTGTGAGTGTGTGCGTGCGCGAGCGTGTGGGAGCATTTCACACAGTGCCTGGCACACAGGTGTTAAATAAATGTGAAATTCAAGACTGAATGAATGAATTCAAGTTATCTAAAGTACACTGACCTAAACAAATGACCTCTGGGGTAGACATTTCCCCTAGAGATGGTTTGATCTTCTAGATTCTCGCTCTACTCTTTGCCACTCTTCTCTGGGCTCCAGGAGACTGACCGTCTGCCTTCTGGTTGGGTTTGCTTAAAGGGCTGTGTCAGCAGGATATCTCAGCGGGGGGAGAAGAGTAAGACCAAGGTATTAATTGTCTCCACCCCTGGACAGTTTCAGTGACATCATCAAGAGCTCGGTTCCCTGGTTCGGTCAGTGTTTGTTAGGGTCTGATCATTTACCTGTTCATGTGTGGAAATCCTAATCCAATGTGATTGTGTTTGGATGTGATTGGGTCATGAGATGGAGCCCTCATGAATGAGATTAGTATCCTTATAATAAGAGGCCAGTGGGCCCCAGGGGGCTGAGTCAGTTAAGCATCCAATTCTTGATTTCAGCTCAGGTCATGATCTCACGGTTCATGGGTTCAATCCCCGCATCAGGCTCTGCGCTGACAATGCAGAGCCTGCTTGGAATTCTCTGTCTCTCCCTCTCTCTCTGCCCCTCCCCCACTCTCTCTCAAAATAAATAAATAAACTTACATCGGGTGCTGAAGCTTGAGGTCCATAGGGCAGGGAGTCAGAAGGAAGATGGTTGGAAACCGGGGAAGATGGAGAACAAACTGAAACCTAGGATGAGCTGGACCAAGAATAAACATCCTATTTACATCCCTTGTCAGCTGTGTGACCTTGGGTGGGGCTCAGACAGACAGACGGAAGCCTGCAAGGCCTCTTGTCGCCCCCGACCACAGGGACAAGGATGCTTGGTAGCAGCCAGGCCCTGCATCCCAGCGCGGGACACTCACCTGGCCTGGGAGCCCAGAAACTGGAAGACACCCCCACCCCCGCCATCCCGGGGACAGGGAAGCAATGGCAGGCCCAGTCGCTGCCTCCAGGCCAAGGAAGTGAGTCTGCAGACCAGCCACGGAGGCTCCAAAGGCCGCAGCAGATTCTCAGAGGCCCTCCCTGACCACACACCCCACAGGAGGGGATTCTGGGAGACGTGGTTCAGCCGGGCCGCGCTGACACATGGAGCCAGCACCTTCCTCGACGAAAGCTCACGGTGGCCCAGCAGCCCCGCCCTCACAGCCAGAGGGTCTCCTGCAGGATCTCCATCTACCTACCAGCCCCAGGACATTGCACCATCCCCATGTGCACCATTCCACACACGTTGCCCAGGCTGCCGGCAACGTGCTCTTCTGCACATTCTCCTCCAATTTCCCAGCTGGAGCACACCATCTGTTTCCCCGCTGGGATCCTGATGAAGAGAACACCCACCCTGGGTGCAGACGAACACATAGAACATGAATTGGTTGATTTATTTCTTGCTCTTCCCTGCTGGAGATATAGCTGCTTAAAAATATTAACTGAGCATCTACAGATGGAGACGGGCCAGGGATACAGAGGTGGACGCGAGACACAGGCACTTACCCACCAGCGGACAGTGGGGAATGTAACTACCTCTGCTTCTCTTCCTACAGCCCAACGGGGTAGACACATAACCTGGGGATATTCATGACGTTTCCAGAATGTTTAGAAGAAAGGCTAATGGTAGTTTCGGAAACAGGGTTATTGTATTACTGCATCTCCAAAGATATAGTTTATTTTGCCTCACTTTTAAGACTAAAGTCGGGGAGGGGGGGTCGGGGAGCGGAGTTAGCATGAACACAGGTAGAATAGCCGACTCTGAACCAGGCTCTTTACATAGAATATCTTGTTTAATCCCCATGCAATGTCACAAAAAGAGTGAGCAGAAATTGTTATCTCTACTAGGGTCAAGGAAGAAACTAAAGACGGGAGAGGTGAAGTGACCCACCCAAGGTCACACAGCTGACAAGGGATGTAAATGGGTTGTTTATTCTTGGTCTGGGCTCCGCACGTGTGAGAAATTATGCCGAATGCTTTATTTTTGCAAACCTCACAATGAGCCTCATAAGATAGGTTTTATTACTACCCTTCTCTTTTTTTTTTAAGCTCATTTTTTTTTTATTTTGAGAGAGAGGGAAAGAAAGAGAGAATCCCAAGCAGGCTCTGCACTGACAGAGCAGACCTGGAGCTCGAACTCATGAACCGTGAGATCATGACCGGAGCCAAAACCAAGAGTCAGACGCTTAAGCAATTGAGCCACCCAGGTACCCCACTACCCCTATTTTTGTGCAAAAGGAGGCTTCCGGGTGGAGAGGACACACGGGGACTGAGTGAGGGAGTCAGGAACTGAACCCAGCTCTGTCTGATCACGGAGCCCAGCAGAACGCATAAAACACAGCTGACGTGGCATTTGTTAAGGCCGTCTTTCATCCCGGAACATCTTTCTCCATAAATACACAGAGAGATCTACATATCTGCAGAGATACAGCCCCACATATCCATTATATTCCATTCAACACATAATACAGATACTCCATCTCATGCCTCCAGCTGTTGTATTTCTAGCATTGAATTATTTGCTTCTCCCAACCTCCATTAACCAAGTTTGGGGAGAAAGGCTAGCTGCCACATAAGTCTTGATGAGAATAAAGTCTCTTTATTACTATTATTATTCCCCTAATGGTCTGTGCCGTATCGTACATAACTTTTTAGGCCTTCATAAAATCCTGTTGATAAACATTTGACAACTTGTTACGATTTTAAAACTTTCATTGCCAGATCTGTGCCGGCACCACTGAAGTCTAACAACATGAGATGAAGGCGGCCCCAGTAGCGTTCCGTGGTGCAATAAAGAATTTTGCAGCCACTCTCGGTTCCTAATTTATGACATGTGCGCTGATGAATGATCAAGATTCACTATTCGCCATTATAAGAAACAGGCCAACCAATTCATAATTTTCAGGAAAGCTGGTTTTAACAGCCCTATTAGTTTTACAATTCCGACTTTTGTAAGCTTCAATTTGTTATGTTTAAGTTATTTGCTCTGAGGAGTTTGAGAGCTCTTACCGGGGTCTTAAGGTCTATTTTTCCAAACAGAGTTTGCAGAGAGAGACAATGGCAGTGCTGAAAAGTTCAATTAAGATAAACTCTACAAGTCAAAGGAAAAGGCTATGGATGTTCGTTCAAGTTGAAAATACACAGAGCCTTTCTGCCCCTCTTCTGTTTATTAAAAGAAAATATATATATAATAAGCAGGAGATGATTTGTGTTGTAGTCTCTGAGCCGCATTAGAGTTTTTAGACATTTGCTAAGCCAGAGCCTCTTTCTGAACTTTATGGTGTTAATCCCTCTGTCTAGTGAGGGGTGGTTAACATGTTAAAAGGAGCAAGGTATATACATTCAAAAAGCACATTTGATCTGGGTCCGTATCTGTTAAAATACATAAGCCAAAAAATAAGTTTCAATATGTGCCTGATGTAGTCATTAATATGTACAGAGCCCATACATAGTCGTGCATTCATTCATGAAAGAAGTGGTTTTTAAACACCCAGTAAAGTTGGTGCCAGACACAGCCTACAGGCCTAATTCAGAGCCCTCTGCCTGTTCTTGTAAGGCCTAGATGCTCAGAAGGGTTTCCACATGTCTTACTCAAAAAGACCAATATGTTCTGACATGAGAGGGTGATATTCAATTCAAATTTCAGTGCCTCTAAATAAAGTTTTATTGGAACACAGCCATACCCATTTGTATACGTGTTGTGTGGCTGTTTTCACACTACAGTATGGAAGGCCAGTAGAGTCAACAGAGCCACGTAGCCCGCAAAGCCTGAAATATTTACTCCTCGGCCCTGGTCTGTTATGTTCCAGGAACTGGAAATGAAAACAAAACAAAACAGGGGCGCCTGGGTGGCTTCGTCGGTTAAGTGTCCAACTTTCGCTTAGGTCATGATCTCCCGGTTCGTGGGTTCAAGCCCCACGTCGGGCTCTGTGCTGACTGCCAGCTCAGAGCCTGGAGACTGTTTCAGTCTGTGACTCCCTCTCTCTCTGACCCTCCCCTGATCACGCTGTCTCTCTCTCTCTCTCTCTCTCCTAGAAATAAATAAAAACATTTAAAAAATTAAAAAATAAATAACAAAACAAAACGAATGGTAAAAACAGAGCTAGCCTTTGCTTCATTCAGGGCAGCAGTAAATACATCAAAGGATTAGAAGTGCTATGGAGAAAAGCAAATCAATAAAAAGTAAATCAAATACAGACTGGTAAGGTGGTGAAATAGGGGACCAAGGTGCCATTGGCCTCAGGGACATGATTTTTGAAACAGTGAATAACTCTTGGTGAATTTCCAAACAAAATAGAGTCTGCTTCTCCTTCCATTTATGCAGTGTGTATTAAAACTATACAAAGAACACATTGTGCTATATATAAAACAGAATTTGGTTCTAGGTCAAGATCATTATAATCATGCTTTTTAACGACCCAACTTTCTGACACGACACTAGAAAGTCACGCGGGGTGTGGGCCAATCCTCCATTGTGCTGGACTCTCAATCACATGACAGGGTGCTGAGCAACCCTGGCCCTCACCCACTAATTCAACATAGACATCTCTGAGAGCATTGTCAGGCTTGGAGGGGGAAAAAAGATTTTCCACCAATGAGGAGGGTAGCCGAGAGATTACAAAAACGTGATCAATGGTCTGCTATTAAGTGTTTAATTATTAGCTCTGATCTGTAGCCTTTGCCAATTTCCACGGTGTAAATACCCCACCGTGGTCAGTTTCAGGCCACCAGCATGACATCATCGAATTCAGAAGGTGGAAAAAGATGCTCTCAACTAGTCCTGCAGAGCCGGTACAAGCCAGACCCAGCAAACCCTGGGGTGGGTAGAGATGGATACAGGTAAAGAGTATGAACCTCAAATGAACAGAAAGTTTTACATGAGGGAATGGGAATGACCATCTGAAAGATACATCAGCGAGTGAGATCTCACCCACCCAAACTTCCCAACCGAGAACGATACGGAGGAGGCAGAAAGAATACCTCCCCCTGACTAAGCAGTGACCTTGGGTATTCAACTAGGTGAGAAAGGAAGAAAACAATTTTTAAAGCTGATTAAAAAAAACAAAACTGAGCAGAGTGTATTTGCCAGGAAACAGAATTCCAGAAGCAAAACCTATGGGGACATTCTGGAGACAAGTTAGCAGACAGAGGGAGGCTGGGTCAGGAAATTTCCAGGCCAGAACAGAATACATTCAGGGTGTGACCACGGGTGACAGAGAGCCTCTTCCCATCCCAAACCCAATCTGACAGCCATCGCAGAGGCAGTATTTCAGCAAATTCATCTTGCACACAGTCATCAAATTATTATAATTTAGCTTCAGCAACTACAGTAGCTGCTCAAAAAACACATTATTACAGTAGAGCTCGGGAAAATATTTCGCACATACAGCAAACGTGGCACATTTTGCCACTTCATTGACTTTGTGAAACTGAAGGATCTCCCCCTTTGTCTTGTATAGTTTCACTAATTACATCATTAGAAGGAGGCCATTTGACCAACATGGAGGAGATAGAAACTACTTTTTCTACATTTAAATGGAAATGTGAGTTAAAATATAGAAATATTCATGCCTATGTGATACAAAATCCACAGGAGACAAGAAAGTCCACTGATTATAGGACCTCATCTTAAAAAAACAAACAAAAGAATTGACGTCTTTTATGTACAATTATCCCAGTTTCTTAATTTTCATAACACAGATGCTCTTTGATGGAGACAGAAAGGCAGGGTGAATGCAAAAGTTTTGGCACAAGAAGAAAGGCCTAGACCCAACTGGGCACATGGTCTCCAAAGGCAGATCTGCTGGTAGTCAATGGCAATGCATGGGGTGCGGGCCTGAGGGTAGTAATGAATTTGAATTCCCTTGAGAGCAACACACACACACACACACACACACACACACACACACACACACACACACACACACCCAATTAACCAACCCCCTACCTGACTGCCCAAAATTTCACTCTATACAGATACGGGAACAAAGAGTAACGTGTATGGCATAAAAAAGTCTTGTCTGGAAAAGCTATGCATGGAGTTATATTAAGAGTATCTATGAGTCGGCTGAATTCTGCTCCAATTGGGGCCATTAGCACTGGCATTTGGTATTTGGAAATGTGACTCAACCAGTGCCAATCAACTCTGTGACCAAGTGTAAAATAGGGACTCAGCTACGGAGAGCCATGCGGATCCCCTCGCAAGAAGGCACTGGAAGAAGTTTAACAGGAGAACCCCAGGGGGAAGCATACAGACTTTGAAGTCAGACCCAAGCTTGAATTTTTTTTTTTAATTTCTTTTTTAATGTTTTATTTATTTCTAGGAGAGAGAGAGCGTGAGCAGGGGAGGGTCAGAGAGAGAGGGAGTCACAGACTGAAACAGGCTCCAGGCTCCGAGCTGGCAGTCAGCACAGAGCCCGACGCAGGGCTTGAACCTACGAACCGTGAGATCATGACCTAAGTGAAAGTCGGACGCTTAACTGACTAAGCCACCCAGGCGCCCCTCAAGCTTGAATTCTGACCTCTTCCACTACCTTGTAGCGTCAAAGTGGGCAAGTCAATGAAGCTTTCTGAGCCCCAGCTTCCTCATCTGTAAAATGGAGACTAACTAGTACCTACATACTAGAGTCAATATACGGACTAAACTAGACAATGCACTGATGTGGTTAACACAGCCAATGTCATCTATGCAGTCTGCAGTAAATGTTGGCTAATAATAGCAATTATAATAGGAACAAGATTGTTTTAAGTGTTTATCCTATGGAGAGACTAAAATAAGAGCCATGAAGACCAGAGAATGGGTTAACAAGCCAGAGGCCAACAGTCAATTCTAAACATTTCTTTGGCTAAGTAAACTTTATCTGTGCCTGAAATAAATTTGTTCAAAAAGCAAAACTCAAGTGCTGACTATACATGTCCCAGGCACTGACCAGGTGCTGGGAATACAGCGAATTCAAGAGCTTAAAATCTTGCCACCATACAGCTTCCATTCCACCGGGGAGCGACGGCCAATGAATAAAAATAAATGGTACCAAAGAAAAAGTAGATCCCAGAGTGTGGCCCTTGGGTCTACAACGTTAGCATCCCCTGGGAACATTTGCTTTTCTTTCTGTTTTTTTTAATGTTTTATTTATTTTTAGGAGAGAGAGAGAGACAGCGTGAGCAGGGGAGGGTCAGAGAGAGAGGGAGATACAGACTCCGAAACAGGCTCCAGGCTCTGAGCTGGCAGTCAGCACAGAGCCCAACGCGGGACTCGAACCCACGAACCGCGAGATCATGATCTAAGTGAAAGTCAGACACTTAACTAAGCAACCCAGATACCCCGAGAACGTTTTCAGATATACCAAATCTGGGGCTTCCTTCCCGTCCTAATGAATCGCACGCTCAGAAGGCAAAGCCCAGAAAGCTGTGGTCTAAGAAAGCTTCCAGGTGATTCTGACACAAGTCAAAGTTAGAGAATCATTGAGAATCAGCCTTTCCAACAAGCTTCTGGGGGGAGATGATCTGCTGATATGAAGACCGCTCAGAATGACTAATACAGAGAAATCAGTGATAAGTGCTGTGGACGAAACAAAGCAGGACACAGGGGCATCGTTAGCCGAGTCCCCGCAGAAGCAGACCCTGAGATGAGAGTTTAAAATGCAAGTGGTTTGTTTGAAAGATGGGAAGCACCAGCGGGGAGTGAAAAAAGTGAGAACGCAAGGGAAGGCAACCCATGTGGGTGTGAGCAAGTAGGGCTCGTGGCCCGCTGGGGTCTCTGGGAGCCTGGAGGCAGCATGCCTCAGTGGGCCTGCCCAAGGGGTGAAGAAGCCTACGGAACGTACCTACCACTTCGTCAGCCATGGGCTAAGGTTGCTCTCAGAGCTGCTAACTCCCCCAGAATGTCTGCCCTACCTCTCCCAGAGGGGAAGAAAAGCCCTCAGGTCAAGAAAAGTTCTTGTATTAAGAAGCAGTTCCCAGGGGCGCCTGGGGGGCTCAGTCAGTTGAGTGTCAGACTTTGGCTCAGGTCATGATCTCACGGTTCGTGGGTTTGAGCCCCACATCAGGTTCTGTGCTGGCAGCTCGGAGCCTGGAGCCTGTTTCAGATTCTGTGTATCCCTCTCTCTATCTGCTCCTCCCCCGCTCGTGCTCTGTCTCTGTCTCAAAAATAAATAAACTATAAAAATTAAAAAAAAAAAAAAAAAGCAGTTCCCGGAGGGATAAGGAATGTGGGGTAACAGGGAAGGCAGAGAAGAGCTCATGGAGAAAAAGTGTCAGCAGAACAAAGACCAGCATGACAAGACGGAGCAAGCCCTGCCCGTAACGGGGGGATTCCCAGGCAAAGGGAACAGTAAGAGCAAATGCCCTGAGGCAGAAATGTGTCTCCAGCAGAAGAGGGAGGGCAGATGTTGAGAAGTGAAGTGGTGGTCACAAAGGGAGGGCAGGTGGAGGGCCTCGGGAGCCATTGCAAGGACCGAGCCAAGGGAGGAGAAGAAAGGCCATCGGAGGTTCTGAGTACAACACCTGACTTGAGTTCGAACGGATTTGGCGGCTGTTTGGACGTATATTATGAATATTAGAGAGATGGACAGGCAGGCAGGTGGACACCGAGTTACAGAGACATGGTGGCAGGAAGTCAAGGACACTGGTGAGGAGACCACTACGAGATCTGAGGCAGAAATGCCGATGGCTTGGACCAAGATACAGTGACGCCCTAATGACGTCATGAGCAGTCCAGTTTTCCCAGCCGGCCCCCTCTGCTTGCTCTTTATTGACTTCACAGTCCCAAGAGGAGGCAACCTATCAGAAGCAATCCCAGGATTCCACACTCAACCAGCAAAACAATCACAGAAGAACGAGCAGTCTTGTCACCACCAGATGGAGCAGGGACCCAGGACCAAGCCTCTTTGGCCCCACTTGGGTTGCCCAGGCAACTGTAAACTAATCTGTGCAGTCACAGTGAAGGGGTGCCTTGAGGGACCCCGTGTGTCACTTGCGCCCTGCTGGAAACCAGAGGTAGGAATAGCCCCACGCCAACCGCATACTCTGAGAGAAGCGGGGAAGAACGTTCTCCCAAAGGAAGTCCGAGAGCAATTGCACAGGGCACTCTCCATAGTCAGAGTTTCTAGCTGAACACGTGGCCACGTGAAGTCCGTATGCCCCAGTCTTGCCTGCAAGTGGTGGAGACCACGTGATTAACTAAGGGGTGAACAGAAGTGATAAGGTACAACGACGTATTTTGCCCTCAGAAGGAAGGGGGTGCCACCCCCTTTCTCCCTCCCTCCTGGCTGGAATACAACTGCGATGGTGATGACCCCGGGTCCTGAGGACGATGGAAACATCGTCACAAAAGAAAGCAATGGGACAGAAAAACCCAAGGTTCCTAACAGAGCGGGATCACCCTATCGGTTTGGACTTTTATTTCTTTTCTTTTTTCATATTTATTTATTTATTTATTTATTTATTTATTTATTATTTATTTATTATTTATTTATTTATTTATTTTTGAGAGAGAGGTAGAAAGAGTGAGCAGGGGAGGGGCAGAGAGAGAGGGAGAGACAGAATCCCAAGCAGGCTCCATGCTGTCACCACAGAGCCGGACCCAGGGCTCAATCCCACAAACCATGAGATCATGACCTGAGCTGAAATCAAGAGTCAGAGGCTTAACCGAGTCACCCAGGTGCCCCGGACTTTTATTTCTGTGAAGCCAAAATTAAATTCTATTTTTTTAAGTTACCATTTAGAGGGGCCTGCGCAAAGCAGACCATGAGCTTAACTCCTACAGAAATTGAGTTTTATTATCACACGGGGGATTGGAGATGGCAGGGAAAAGACGCAGTGACGGTCCTCATAGTCAGCATGTAGTAGGACTGTTCATTCCAGAACAGTCGCAGATGTGGGATTTTTTCATAGAAATGTTGCGGTGCTGCTAGAATCCTAGCCCACCTAAGATCTATTGCTTCAATTTGTTCAAACAAAGCTTTGAGCCTTTCTCATTTACAAATGTAACCAACCTTGCTTAATCTTAGCATTATGTCTTCACTACGGAACTTGCCGGTCCTCGAGAAGCCCTCTGAGATCTAAAGGACACCAAATCACTGCGTTAACCGAGCAGTTGGGGCAGAGCCCAAAACGTCACCACAGCAGATTCTGTTCTACACCTCTGATCGCTGTATCTCCTCCTTTGAAAGATTATATTTCAGGGCAAGAGAGAAGATTCTTGCTGCCCTGACAGGACAGAAAAATGCACACGGGACCCAAACAAATGCATTCTTTGTCCAGTGATGGAGGAGGCAAAAAATGGTCCTCAAACCCAGAGGAATAAAATTTGTATCTATATTATCTACGGTATAGATAAAACTGCCCTTCTCACGAACGTCACCCCAGGACATTTCTACGTGTAAGCAAATGAGACTCCATTTATTTTTGTAATGTTGCATAACATTATGCCTTTTCATTACATGTTATATAAAATACTGTTACCGTATGAATGGTGATAACTAACCTTTATTATGTGCCCACCATGTGCCTTCAGTCCATTTTCCTGCACCATATTTTCTTTTTCTTTTTAATGTTTTTTATTTCTGAAAGAGAGAGGGAAAGAGAGAGAGAGAGAGAGAGAGAGAGAGACAGCATGAGCAGGGGAGGGTCAGAAAACAGGGAAATACAGAATCTGAAACGGGCTCCAGGCTCTGAACTGGCTGTCAGCACAGAGCCTGACACGGGGCTCAAACCCATGAACCACGAGATCATGACCTGAGCCGAAGTCAGACACTTAACCGACTGAGCCACCTGGCACCCCACTGCACCATATTTTCAAATTACCTTGTTAGGTGGGTATAATTAACCCCATAATATGGATAAGAACACTGACCCGCAAGGAAGATGAATAACCAGTCAGCGTCACTCATTTAAAGAGTGGCCTGTCCAGAAATCGAAGCTAGAAAGTCAGCCTCTGGAGGCCACATCACCGAATAGTATTATTCTCCTCGCCTCTTCACCACCTATGGCGGACACAGAGGGGTAACCCAGATTCCCCTTCCCAGAAGGATTTGCTGCCCAGCTTCAGGAGTGCAGTCGACAGACAGCCAGAGAGCTGTTCCTTCAGGGTCTACACATGCTGTCTCCTCAAGGTCATGCCCTGCCCAGGGCAGCCCACTGGCAGTGGCCACGCAAGGCATTGCCATAAATTCCCACCATTTTGGCCCAACCAGGACTCTTGATAGAAAGCTGTGCCCCAGAGCCCCCCCACACAGTGGGCCAGGTCTTTGTAATCGGACATCACAATTCCACTACTTCCGTCCAAATGGGCTTCCCACTCTTCCCTCAGCAGATGTTGATTCCAAGGAAACATCTCGAGCCCAAAACTCTCAGTGCCTATATATCTGTCCCCTGTGCCGCCAACTTTACTAACAGAGATGTCTGTTGAGTGAATGAATGAACATGTGGCTATAAGATGAATACAGGGGCCTCTGGGTGGCCCTGTCGGTGAAGCATCTGACTCTTGATTTCGGCACAGGTCATGATTTAAATGGTTCATGCGTTCGAGCCCCACATCTGGCTTTGCGCTGACAGCTCACAGAGCTTGGAATTCTCTGTCTCCCCGTGTCTCTACCCCTCCCCTGTGCGCGCGCTCTCTCTCTCTCTCACTCAAAATAAATAAATAAACATTTTTAAAAATTAAAAAAATAAAATGATTACATTATTTAAGCCTCGGGCTTTGCATAACAATCCATTGAACAAATAAAGAACCTCCCACTGTGTTCCAAGCACCTTCCTAGGCAAGCACCAAACACACAAGGTCTCTGCCCTGGAGATGCTGATGGCATTTATTGGGCCAATGTCAATGTCGGTGGCAATCAATTTTGATTGCTCATGAAAATGACCAAGGAATTTTTTTGTTTGTTTTAATCATGCTCAGGGCCCGCTGGAATGCAGCTGACTAAGGATGAAGTAAAGGCGGAGAACCAGAGAGCAAGACGACGTCTACCAAGACTTCTCAGACTGTCCTGGGCACATGAATCACCGGGGACTCTGGTTAACGCACAGACACACTCAGTAGGCCTCAGGTACTGCTGCCGGAGCTGGTGCTGAGGCCAACCCACACTGGCTTTAACACACTCAAGATGCAGGGCGCCTGGGTGGATCAGTCGGTTAAGTGTCTGACTTCGGCTCAGGTCAGGATTTCGCAGCCTGTGGGTTCGAGCCCCATGTCAGGCTCTGTGCTGACAGCTCAGAGCCTGGAGCCTGCTTCAGATTCTGTGTCTCCCTCTCTCTCTACCCCTCCCCCGCTTACACTCTGTCTCTCTCAATAATAAATAAACACTTAAAAAAATTTTTTTTAAAGAGATGCAATGGGGCACCTGGGTGGCTCAGTCACTTAAGCTTCCGATTTCGGCTCAGGTCATGATCTCATGGTTCGTGGGTTCGAGCCCCGCATCGGGGTCTGTGCTGACAGCTCAGAGCCTGGAACCTGTTTCAGATTCTGTGTTTCCCTCTCTCTCTGACCCTCCCCTGCTCATGCGGTCTCTCCTTCTCTCTCAGAAATAAATAAAACATTAAAATAAAGAGAGAGAGAGATGCAAGATGTGGGGCACCTGAGTGACTCAGTTGGTGAAGCATCCAACTCTTTGATTTTGGCTCAGGTCATGATCTCATGGTTCGTGGGATCGAGCTCCACATCAGGCTCTGCCCTGACAGCACGGAACATGCTTGGGACTCTCTCCCTCTGAGAAAAAATAAAGAGATGCAAGATGCAAGGAAACATAAGGTAAACATCAGTTGGGGAAAAGAGAGCGCCCCCTCCAACGCATGACTTGCAATTATTTGATGATTTTACATTACAGATTCAGATTCTTCATGAAGATCTTACCAGTTTTAGAGAAACTACAGAACACCCTTCTATCAAACTTGTTTCTTTAAAGATACGACCCAGGCTCAAGCACCTGTAAGTGTAAATGTTGTAGAAGAATCCAGAACACCCAGCCATTTCTCTTATACCATTTAAATATTCAAATAAAACTTTGTAGGGGCACCTGGGTGGCTTAGTTGGTTAAGCGTCCGACTTTCGCTTAGGTCATGATCTCACAGTTCGTGGGTTCAAGCCCCGCATCGGGCTCTGTGCTGACTGCCAGCTCGGCCTGGAGCCTGGAGCCTTTCAGAGTCTGTGACTCCCTCTCTCTGACCCTCCCCTGCTCACGCTGTCTCTCTCTCTCTCTCTCTCCTAGAAATAAATAAAAATATTGATAAAAAAAAACTTTGTATAGTTTACATTTTTCATTTAGATGCTAAGAATACAGACTCGTGTGTGTGTATGTTGTGTGTGTATGAAGAGAGAATTCTGAATGTATCAAGAGTTTTCTTTCTAAACACAGTCATCTTCACAAACAACTTTGACAATACACTTTCATTTTGTCAGAGTTGCTGGGGATGAAATTTGCTCAGCCATTAAAAGGTGGGAAAGTGTCCTGCTGCTGCGGATATGAGAGAAGGGCCACTGTTTTGTCGTATGTCAGCCACCCATCAGTCGAGGCAGAGAAAGCGATTGGTACGTGATGGGGTCGGTAAGAAGCCCTCCAAACCTTAATTATCGGAATGCCCCCCAGTTTCACTGGGCGAGGCAGTGACTCCTGACAAGCTCAGAGGCAGATGAAAAGATAGCGCATCACCAACTGGTTAATTAGCCGAAAGCACAAAGCAAAACCCAAATTACAAGCCCAAGAAAATATGCCACCGAGTTGCGTCTTGCATGTTGGATTTAAGCCACACACACAAAGGGGAAACGGTGGGTTTTTCTTATTCTGAAAAGTATCTCAGTTGTTCTTTGGGATCAGCGCAGGCAGCCAGGAAAGCTGGTCACACTCGTGCCTCAAAGAGTTATTGAGAGCCTACTGCGTGTCTGGTCCTGTGGCCCGGAAGAGGATTCGAGGGTGGCTGATCGATTTGTTCCTTCTCTCATGCATTCACTCAACAAACACGTATTGTTGTCTGCTGTCACACACTAGAATCCACACACTGAGCTAGATCCCAGGTATGTGGTTATAAAAAAAAAAAGGGCACGTTCTGATACAGGCGACGGACGGACGAACGTGGAAGGTGTTTTGCTAAATGAAATAAGCCAGTCGCCAAAGGGCAAATACTGTATGATTCCACTCATATGTGGCACCCAGAGCACTCAAATTCACAAGACAGGCACGAAAAGGGTTGCCAGGGGCCGGGGGAACCCAGGAATGGGAGTTACCCTTTCATGGGGCAGAGGCCTCGTTGAGGAAGATGAAAACTCTCCACACGTGGACCATGGTGGCACTCGGACATCAGTGTGAATGTGCTTAATGCCACTGAACTGTATGCTTAAAAATGGTCCACACAGTAGGAGTCCTGGGTGGCTTAGTCAGTTGAGCGTCTGACTCTGGATTTCAGCTCAGGTCATGACCCCAGGGTTGTGGTTCAAGTCCTGCATCAGGCTCCCGGCTCTGCACTGAGCATGGAGCCTACCTGGAATTCTCTCTCTTCCTCTAAAAATTTTTTCTTAGTGATTATTTATTTTGGGGAGATAGACATACAGAGCTCTAACAGGGGAGGGTCAGAGAGAGAGAGGGAGACACAATCTGAAACAGGCTCCAGGCTCCGAGCTGTCAGCACAGAGCCCGATGCGGGGACTCAAACCAACAGACTGTGAGATCATGACCTGAGCCGAAGTCGGATGCTTAACCGACTGAGTCATCTGGGTGCCCCCCCCCTCTCTCTAAACCTCCCCCCAACCCGGTCTCATTCTCTCTCAAAATAAATAAATAAATGAATTTTTAAATGGTTAACATGGTAAATTTTATGTTACAGATATTTTACCACAGTTTTAAATTCTTGTTGAAGAACAACAGCAAAAAAAGAGGAAAGAAAGAAAAATACCCAAAGGCATTCCTGCTCTGAGAGAAATGACAGCCCAGTGGGAAGAGAGACATGAAATAAACTGAAAAATTAATACCCAACTACACATAGAATTGTTATGAAGGACAACAGGCCCCTCCCCCCAGGGTCAACGTGACTGATTTTCCTAAATGCAAAAACCACCTCGATTATTTGCTTTATAAAAGCATTCCTCGCTTCACAAGCAGAGTCTCTTGAAACATGGAGCTCCTGAGTATGAAGAAGGTTTACAGATAAATCATTCACCGCATAACTAAGGCCTAAAGGCAGAGAATTGTCAAGATAAAGTGTTATGAGGCAGTGCCAATTGAAGATCAATCAGAAATTACAATAAGCATCTTGGTAATTACAACAGAAACTAGTGGGAAAAAATGATCTAACTCATAAAAGTTGACTATATACCCAGCCTTACACAGTTACCCCCATAAAATGCTGCAATGAAAAAATCCATATGATGCTGCCTGGTTTGCATATTTAATAGATTCACTTATTGCCTGTGAGCAAAATATTCCATATTTACTTGTCCAATATCCAGGCTCCTGCTGATGATGTGAGCATTGGTGTTTTTCAAAATATAAAAACAGCATACATACTGCTAAATACATAGTGCTATTGTGCAAAGGGTTTAAACTCTTGTGCCTTTGTTTAAAAAAAAAAAAAAAACACAAAACCCTGAGCAAAGGCTTCTCATTAAAATGTAGAGGAGATAAGCATCCAAAAATTTAACTTGGAACTTGCATTGAGAGAGGAAAAAAAAAAGAAAGAAAGAAAAAACGACACAAAGCCTTTGGATTGAACACTGTGCTTTTATCCTCTGACAACGTGGCAAACTTTCAGCATTTCCTGGAATATTTTCCAGCTCCTTTAAACACCTGAAGGTTTCTTGCATGTTGGGCGAGTTGGCAGGGAGGGTGTGAGCAAAGAGAAAATAGAGCGGAAGGGGAGGGGGAGAAAGAAAAAGGGGACCTTTTAGATTCACCCACCGAATAATCACATCCCTTAACGGTGACTTTATCGGGTTTAAAGCAACGAAAACGCTGCCAGGGTAATTAACAATTCTGGTTTTAAAAAGCCGAAGTTGATTATCTAAAAGGCAGGCCGCTCTTTAAATTATAGATGGTATCTAAGGCATTTACAGCAATATATGTTATAACCGCTGATATTACACATAAATATATAGGTCAGGGGTCCCCTCCCAACTGCCCAGAAGAGGCAGGCAGGGAAAACTACGCAGTGAAGTGAGCTGGGCAGGGACAGAGAGAACTAGACAGGCCATGCTCTTCATAAAATGAGTGGATATTTCTCAGCCAACAGAGGCCACCCAAATGTGGCCCCATGTGACCCGAGCTTCCAAATTTCAGAAGCCAGAAATTTGAATCTTCAAGGAAAGCTTTTCATTGTTGGGGCGCCTGGGTGGCTCAGTCGGTTGAGCGTCCAACTTTGGCTCCGGTCATGATCTCACGGGTCATGAGTTCGAGCCCCGCGTCGGGCTCTGTGCTGACAGCTCAGAGCCTGGAGCCTGCTTCAGATTCTGTGTCCCTCTCTCTCTCTCTCTCTGCCCCTCCCCTGCTCGTGCTCTGTCTCTCTCTCAAAATACTTAGACATTTAAAATATGTTTAATAAAGAAAACTGTTCCACTTTTTATTTGTGGACACGTATTTAATTTTGTAAATATGCATAATTTTATAATTGCTGTGCAGGCCAATTTAAATGTATCTGCAAAAGCTGAATTTACTGGGGGCCGCCTATCTTGACCTATGTCCTGGTTGTTCCCAGTTCCCAAACATCGTGGCGGGAGAATATTCTGGCTGCTCAGCCCCACCAACGCGTGTGGAGGCGGGTCCCACTTGGAGAGCAGAAACAGCCCTGAGTCCTCATGAGAGACTAGCTCAGCATGCAAAGGCCGGGGGAGTGCTCTGCTAGGGAAGAGATTTCATAACCTTGACCTTGGATGACGTCAAGGAACCACCCTTCAGAGAGAAGCGGGGGCTTCCTCTGAGTCTTGGCCTAGAGACAGGCCAGCGAGCGCTGCCTCTGCACCTCAGACACAGGCAGAACACAGCCTGGGGTTTGCATAAACGCCTCCCCATTTCCCCCCTGCTCTCCCCAGCCCCGGACTCTAACCCGGACAAGGTTGTGCCCAGGCTGCTTTCCAGAAGTCACCAATGGTTTTCTGCTGAAGACTTGGGTCGCGGAGAACAAGAAGAGAATAACAAATGAAATCTCGAGATCCATCTCTGGCAAAGAAAGAAAGCGATCTCCTCTAGCTCGCTCTTGCTCCCAGCCCCAAGTTCCTTTTGGTATCCCCCCAAAGAACTACCTAGTAAAGGAGGGTAGGAGAGATATCTGATGCTCTACAGATATGTTTTTAAAAGCAAAATAAAACGAAACTTCCCTTTGATATGCCCAACTCTTCCAAGCTCTAGTACCAGATTCCCCAACCAGCAGGTCCTGGGGAGAATCTGCCTTTGAAATGGTTTTATTGGACAGGTACAGGCTTATGTGGCATTTTGTTAATATTTCTAATTGAGTGATATGCTCCACCACCACCCTCGCTTGTCTTAAACCCAAGTTTTGGGGGTGTTTTTTAGAAAAAGGAGAAATGTGGACACTCTTCTACTCAAATAATGTCTGCCCGTCAGTTGACCCTCTTCGCAAAAACAAGAGGTACCCATGACAATATAAAGAAGTGGAATACATTGGGAGGGTGAATACCACACTCTTTTACCTTTCTCCCCAAAATATGCCCATCCCCAGCGATGTTTGTCCCTTGCAGTAAATGGTAATTTCATCCTTCTCATTGTTCGGAACACTTTGCCTTCCATAACTTCTCTTTCTCTCGGAGGTCACGGCTCAGTCAACCGCACATTCTGTTGGCTCTACTTTGAAACCTCCTAAGTCTAGCCTCCTCACACGAGCCCCACTGCCACAGCCCTGTCCCAGCCACCATGACATCTGGCCTGATTTTCTATGTCTGCCTTATCTCTTCAATGGTCTACATTTTACCCAGTTTTCAGATGAATCCTATTAAAACCAAATTTTGGGGGGGGAGGAGTGGCGTAGATGGCTCAGTCAGTTAAGTGTCTGACTCTTGACCTCAGAGTAGGTCATGATCTCACAATTCATAAGTTTGAGCCCCACATCCGGCTCTACAAGGACATCATAAAACCTGCTTGTAATTCTGTCTCTCCCCCTCTCTGTCCCTTCCCTGCTTGCTCTCTCTCAAAATAAATAAATAAATAAAGTTAAAAAATAAAATAACATAAAATAAAACCAAATTGCTTTCATGCCCTCCTTTTCTTCAACACTTTCCAACAACTCCCACCTCCCTCAGAGTAAAAGCCTGCGTCCCTACAACAGCCCACCAGGTTTCCTGTTCTCTCCCTCATCGCTTGAATCCCCACACTGATATCCTTGCTCTTCCTCCCACATGCCACACACATGCCCATTCCAGAATTTTCTCTCCTCGCCGCTCTTCTGCCTGGACTGCTCTTCATGGGGAGACCACTGGCTTGCTGTCACTCACTTCACATCTGGGCTCAGAGACACCCTCATCACTGAGGCCTTTCTGGAAACTCCTATGTAAAAGAGAAACCCAAACTCTACAGATTCCCCTCCCATCTTGCCCCCAGTTCGTCCATCTCCACAGCCCTTCCCACAGTCTGACAAACCATAGTCGGTTCTTTTCAGATTGTCTCTACTGGAGGCGAGCCCCATGAGAATCAGAATTTTATTTTGTCCCCTACTTTACCCTCAACTCTTACAAAGTGCCAGGCACGTACTTAAGTACTCAACGTATTTTTATATATATTATGTGTGTGTGTGTGCAAATACTGGAATCAGACAAATCTGCACATGGGCTCCAACTCCGGTACTAGCTGTGTGACCCTGGAGGGGTCACATTACCTCTCTGAACCTGTTAAAGGTGATAATAATCTTCTCCCTGCAAGGGACAGAGGTAATGCACTTTAAGTGCCCACCTTGATCAACGGAAGCTGTTATTGTCATAGACATGCCTATCTCCCACCTCGCCGACATCTTTCCTCACCCTGAGCCAGCCACACCAGCCCGAGCGCTCTTGCTAAAACACACCCGGAGAGTTCCCACATGACCCACGCACCTGTGACCTGCACACCTGGTGCTCCATTTGCAGGGAGCCCTGGTCCCCAGAGCTGTGCCTCACAAGCTTCTTCTCATCACTCGGGTTGCAGCCGTGATGGGACCACCTTGCAGAAGATGTCCCTCGCCACCCTGCCTCCAGGACCCCATCAGCGACACTCCATTACGTCATCAGGGTGTTTCCTCGACAGACTTCACATCCTGTTACTCGTTCGTTTGCTCGCCCTTAGCAGTGGCCGCCCCCACGAGAAGACAAGCTCATCAGTCATGTTCACCGGCACTTCTGTAGCACCTGGCACGTAAGATATACTTAATAAATATCCGTTGGAGCCACTCACGGAAGACCTAATGGTGGAAACACACACGGAGAACAACGCGTTTGCGAAACAATGTGTTTTTATGATTGGCATGGTAGGATCTTAGTCCCATATGGATTGAGGATCAGGCGATGAAGGAAGAGGGGAAAACAAAACAGCAAGCCATTTTTGAAGGATGCTACAGCCCGAAGGAAGAAACCTGGAAAAAAATATTTTTGAAAGAGTAAAGCTAGCGTGTCGTTCGAAGAAGGTACTAAAATTGAAAACGCATCAGTCTTACCCAGATGACACCAAAGACCTAGGAAACTAAGGAGCCTTTGGCCAGAATCCTATCTGTAGTATTTACAGAGGACTCTCAGAGGATGGAAGAAGTGAAGGACCCCGCGCGCGATTTGTGAATGGGGAGACACAGCAAAGCACGGGTAGTTGGGAAGCAATTACGGTTGGATTATTCAGGACCAGCTCATCTTCATTCCACTCCTGCACGGAGACAGTTTTGCCCTTTGGGCACAGATACTGAAATGCTCCCCCCACCCCCAGATTCAAACCAGAAACGAAAAACATCCCTCTAAAAAAGGTCACGACTCAGGTTTGGGAGATTTGCCAGCACAACCCGGAACCAGACATCAAAACACACAAATACCACTTCGGTTTCTGTGACCGCTTGACACATCCTCAAGTGTCTAAATGGAGTCTGGAGCCAGTAAGACAGTGACACGGCCAGCGTCGTGGGTGAGGAATGGACCAGAGTCAGTCACGCAGAGGTCAAGTTGCTGCTCTGATTTCTCAAGTTATCACAGAGATGTTATTTACCAACGTTTGGAAGAAGGGGATGCAGACAGCGGCGGTTGCTAGGTCAGGTGCACGCGTGAGCACGCAGCGAGTGTGAAGCCAACTGGCAAGTTTCGTCTTTACACTTGTGCAAATTCAACGCAGGTACTGAGGCGACTATCCCGTTCAGGACAATCAGTGAAAATTCATTTCTTGCTTTCCGTTAGTGTTCCCTATAATTCACCCTGATCACGGTGGATAGGCAGCAAGAGATGCCTGTAAAATAAGGGGCTTTTAACGTCTTCGTTGTTTGCAGAATATTAGTAACACCATAAAAAGTTTATGTTAATTAATGCTGCATTTTAATAGATTTCCTGGAAGTTTGTAACTGCGTACTATAAAGGCTTTCAAGATAATGTATTATACTGTGGTTATCATAAACTCCAAAGCAGTTCAAATATTCCTTTTATGTCTCAATAACTTTCCCCCCAAAGTTACAGTATTTAAAAGATTCAAATGCAGAAATAAAAAGAAAAATTTTCCCCACCAGGGGATATTTTAAATTTTTATTTCTCTCATCACGATCAATCTCATTTCTCGGCAAGGCTGTACTTCAGTTCGCTTGTTAAGTGAAAAGCCATTTGCGTGTCCCATCAGCTATGTTAGGATAGACTGTCTCCCACCTACTGTGGGGCGGGTTTACAGAGGTCAGACAGGTCCGACACCTCACAACGTTCCCATCCTTCCATTCTGAGACCCTCTATAGATGAGCACCCCCTTACCACGGCTTAGCTCTCTGAGTTTGGGCAAAAAAGAGTCATTTCCTATCCAAAGGAGCATCGCTTTTCCTGCTCGGCAGACAGACCCAAGGGAGAGTTTTACTGTAAGAGTTCCGAGATCAAATCCAAATCACACTTGCACATTTGGGTCGAGGATACTGAACCGAGCCCCCAAACGCAAGTCCTGTGTCGATTTTGCAGGCAAAGGAAATGTTTGTCTCTATTCCCCTCTGAAGGCTTGGAACACCTCATTCCAATTGATACAAATCGCCATTTCTCATGAAGGTAAACAATAGAGATTTTCTTGGCGATTTTAAAAAAGAAAAAAAGCATTGCCAGAGATAGGGGGTTTTTTTGGTTGTTGTTTTTTTGTTTTTTTTAAGGATGCTGACAACTTGAATAGTAGCAGCAGCGAGCAGACCTACACTTTGGACCAGAAAGCTGAAATTAGTTACATTACATACATAATGAGGTTCCGTTTCACTCTCTTGTAAGGTGAATGAATGATCAACAAGGCCAGCATAAATCCAATCGGACCCTCCGAAAAATATACAATACTAATACACACACAAATATCTCACCTTCCTCCTGCCAAATTATACATCCAGTATTATGAGTGCTTTGCGGCTCTCAACGAAGGCCTTGGAAGCGATGTATCTCTTACTTTACTCCGTTCCCTAAGTCCCTGTTATAAAACATTTGTCCTCCGGGCTCTGTATCCAACAGCATCTGCATTATATTATGTTTAATCTCAACTCCAGGAAAGGAATACATTTCCTGAATTTCTAAGCACTAGTATGATTTTTCCATCAAAATTCTAAGCCCTCACGGTGACCTTCATCGAAGATTCTGGCTAGAATCGCAAACTGATCAAATACATACATATATACATTTAAGTGTGTGCGCACACCAACTTTGCTCATTAATAAAGCCAAAAGGTGAACAATCCAAGGTTGCAAATGTTTAAGAGAACTAACAACTGCCAAAAACTCACGCCACTTGGGTGGGAACCACGGTCGTCAATTACAGGATGGCCGACCTCATAGTTTGCTGGGGACGCAAGGGTTCCCACGACCTGCGATTTTTAATTCAGAAACCAGAACGATCCTGGGCAAATTAAAGAGCCGGTCACTCCAAACACTATATAATGAAATTGGCAATGGAGATTTTTTGTAAAGGTCAAAAACACTCCACTTTCCTCTTAGAATCTATGATCCTACCAGGAGGGAAAAAAAAAAATGTATGCTTTGCTATAATTAATCCATTACTGTTATCATTCCAGAATGCTTATCTCCATTATAAACCTCCTTAGACCACTCACCTTTCCCTCCCTCCCTTCTTCCGTCTCTCTCTCTCTCCTCTCTCTCTCTCCTCCTATATTTCTTACAAAAAGTCTGATTTTACAAATATCCCTTTGAACGATACTTCAGAGACTTCATCTAAATATTTGTCAATAACACTCTTCTCACCCCCCAGTCCTGCCTCCCACCCCCCCATCATGTAAATACCATTCGTTAATTGAAAGCACATGTCTCATTGTGTGCCTCCATGATGCTCTGTCATGGGGGCCATACTGTGTGAGTCGCTCATGCATGGTCCTCAAGGAAGAGCCAAAAGATGGAAGGGAAATACAGCCTGAGGAAAAAGTCTATAAAGATTTCTCGCTTTCCTAATCCCTTTTCTCTAATGTTTCTTTGTAAATTTGTCAGATGGGAATGAAATTGGCTCATAACTCTCCAGACGTGAAGAGCATCTCTGAAGAAAATTACGTACTTGTCAAAGCAAGGGGGAATTTATGTTGGTGTTCCTGAGATGTGATTTTATTCCATCTATTTCCTTTGTGCACATCAGAGCAACTAGAGAGACAAAAAACAACTCGTTTATGGATATTTTTTTCACTCTGGTGCATTTTTTGCTTCTATTTTTCCCTTTTGTTTTCTTATCCTCAGCCCCCCCTTCATCTATGTTTATTGCCGGTGACAGTAAACTCCCATACAGCAATCCTGTGATGATAGCAGCAATGATTTCCACCAGTATAAGGCAGTTCAAACAGGCACAAAGATGATTTCCCCATGGACAGTTCCGGAAGGTGCCGGTTACAGTTTTGAGTCCTACCCGACGCTGGCCAGGGACGATCTGGGTACAAAAGTCTTGTTAATGTTCCTTCCAGGCAGTGGCATGCTTCCTGAAATTAAATTCTTTTCCCTGGACTGCGGGTTACGGCTTGCATTCCCTGACTTTTGTTTTTTGAAGTTAGAAGCTGCAGAGCCTTGCTGGCTTGGTGTGTCCTCTGGAAATGATACACAGTCAACCAGCAGGGACTGTTAAGGCAGGTGTGCCTGGGTTCAGATCCCAGCTCTTCAAGTAGCTGGCTGGGATGGGGCGCCTGGGTGGCTTAGTCGGTTGAGCGTCTGACTTTCGCTCAGGTCATGATCTCGCGGCTCGTGGGTTCGAGCCCCGCGTCGGGCTCTGTGCTGACTGCCAGCTCAGAGCCTGGAGCCTGTTTCAGTCTGTGACTCCCTCTCTCTCTGACCCTCCCCTGCTCACGCTGTCTCTCTCTCCTAGAAATAAATTAAAAACATTTAAAAAAAAAAAAAGTAGCTGGCTGGGGAAAATGCTCACTTTTAGTGAGCCTGTGAGCTTTTCTTAGTTGCTTAATAGGAACTCCTACTTCACGGGACCTTCGTAAGGATAAAAGGAGAAAGTTTCCAGGCAGGGCGAAGCTGGGTAGCTCTGCAGTGAGGAATCTGAACCTTTTTTTTTTTTAAGATTATTTATTTTTAAGACAGAGAGAGCGCAAGCAGGAAAGGGGTGGGGGTGGGGAGCAGGTTGGGGGAGGGGGTGGAGAATATCCGAAGCTGGCTCTGCCCTGACAGCACAGAGCCCAATGCGGGGCTCAAACCCACGAACCATGAGATCACGACCTGAGCCGAAGTCGGATGCTCAACCGACCGAGCCACCAGGTGCCCTGCGAGTCTGAACTTTTGAATCAAACAGACTGTGTTATATTTCAGCTCCTCCACTTCCTAGCCAAGTGACCTTGGGCAAAATTACTCAACCTCTCTGACGCCTCAGTCTCTCCACCTGTAAAGTGGGTGTGGTAATAACTACCTCGAGGAGCTGTGATGAGGAGCAGATGAGTCAATATAACACGAATCTGTCTCGCATTTTGTAGCTGTTTGCTATTTCATTATAACATATGCCAGGTGCCTGGCACAAAGTATTTGTTCAATAAATATTTTCCCTTGTCCTCCTTTTCACAAGCTCCCTAACTTGAAAGCCTGTTTTCATTCACTGTGTTTCTTCAACGCCCTGCACAAGGCCCAACTCACTGCAGGTGTTCAAGAAATGGAGCATTCATTAATGTCAAGAGGCCCTGTTATTGATGCTTTCCTAAATACATTTTTCCCTATTTGCCTCGCACTACTTTTTTTTTTTAATTTTTTTAATGTTTTAATTTCTAGGAGAGAGAGAGACAGCGTGAGCAGGGGAGGGTCAGAGAGAGAGGGAGTCACAGACTCTGAAACAGGCTCCAGGCTCTGAGCTGGCAGTCAGCACAGAGCCCGACGCGGGGCTCGAAACCACTAACTGCGAGATCATGACCTAAGGGAAAGTCGGACGCTTAACTGACTAAGCCACCTAGGCGCCCCTCGCACTACTTTTTAAAAATTGCAAATAAGGACAAGATTCTTCTTTCAGTGTTCAAGCTTACCAAAAGCGGTTTACTGAAAATTTAGTAAAATCTTTTAGGGAAAGGGAGGTCCAAGGCGCAATGCAGCGTATTTTCTTTTTTTTTAATATTTTTATTTATTTCTAGGGGAGAGAGAGAGAGAGACAGCATGAGCAGGGGAAGGTCAGAGAGAGAGGGAGACACAGACTCTGAAATAGGCTCCAGGCTCAGGGCTGGCAGTCAGCACAGAGCCCGACGCGGGGCTCGAACCCATGAACCGCGAGATCATGACCCAAGCGAAAGTCGGACGCTCAACTGACTAAGCCACCCAGGCGCCCCACCGCAGCGTATTTTCAAACGAGCCATGATTCTAGAGGGGAACTGTGAGTGGCATTTCGAATCTTTCTGGAAGCTGATTGCCACCAACTAAAAAATAAGACAAATACTATGCGGATGTTTTATGGACTAGTAAGATTTTTCCAGAGGAGCTCCTCCAGGAAACATTAACCGGGAATCAGGGCAATTACTTACCTTATGCAAGTAATAGTTAAGGACCTCTGGAGCTCCGGTGACCGGCTGATTGGACTTCTCTTCCAGGAATAACCAACCACACACCTCAGGAGAGTAGGTACGTATGCGCTCCCACACCTTCCAAGTTTTGCCTCCAGCACGTCTCAAATTCAGCCAGAGCACAGAGGTTGGAAACACACAAGAGGAAGTTCTCATTGAACCCCAGGCCTTACAGCTGGAGAATCTTAACAATAAGTTATTGGTGTTCCACGTGCTGTAATTAACCTGGCGTCTGTGAAATTCAATAATCTGAGAATGCAGTGAGCCTGGTTAAGTGTTTTAGGGTATAGTTCAATGCCTTCAGAATGCCAACGAAGGGGAACTCGGGTCTCCCAAAGATTAGGAGGCAAATGGGATTTTGTTTTCCTTCTGTTAGATAACGTTCAACCATTACGGTAATTATAAGGCTTTAGGGAAGCTTCGTCTTCCCCCCCTCCAAATCTATTTCCTCTGCTGTTCTGATCAGAACACACATTGTTTATGACCCCCCTCATTTACCAGCCCCCAAATATCATTACAACGTATGTGCCATGATATATGTATGGTTGTTACCCTTTTAATGGATAAAAAAAGATTTAAGTACTTCATTCTGTTGCATTTTGACAGCTGTTAGCCATCATTTTTCCATTCACCTGCATTTAGCAGTCCCATAAAGGAAGGCAATCTCAGACGGAACACGCGCCGGGCACTGCAAGGTGATAATTCTGAATCGCTCTGCTCTATAAATACCTGCCAAGCTTTTGCTGAGTCAGCAGTCTGTGACAGAGTGGCAGCCATGCCCTTTTATCTGTGTGAGTGTCTCACGCAATTGGACCACCAGCCCCTGCAGTGAAAATCCATAGTATCGATCAGGCCATTTCTCCACTGTAATTCTTTTGTAGGAAATCCCTGATGACAAATTTTATCTGTACCACTTTTTGATCGCTGGTTTGATGTAAAGGGTCTCCAAGGGCAGAGTTAAGCGCTGGGCCGTTCCACGTTATCAAGCAGCCGTTTTATTTACTGAAACTACAATTGTGGTCACACGCACGCACAAAGAGAGAGGGAGAGAGAAACACAGAGTCCTGGCAGAAAAAAAGAAACCAAATCCTACTGCAAAGGGAGCAGAAGGCACAACGTGTTGGGGGGAGGGGTGCGTCAGGAACTTGCTCAAACCCAGGTCATCGAATCTGTTCCCATTTGTAACCACGTAAATAGCAGAAATGGCGTTTTGATAATGATGTTGAGATGATAAAGGGCTGTGTATGGAAACTGAGTTGGTCTATTTTTCTCCCTGAGCTGCCCGTAGTCTCCTCTCCTCACCCGACCTGTTAAACTTCTGTACTGTCTGTCCTCAACCTGTTAGGAGGATCACTATATCTGATGGTGTTCATCGGAGATTAGGATCGGGTACGAGTCTGAGACCCAGGTGAACTTCTGTAAAATACCCAACCCCCCCAAAGAAAGAAGGTTCCATAAGAACCTATATCCTCCCAGAATCGCTGGCCTTGCTATTTCTGGGCACAAAAGAAAGGAAAGTGTCCCTTCCTGGAGTCTCGATACTGACCCTTGCCCTGATACGAATTGAGGACAGGTCCCATTAGCCCCCAGGGGCCTGGGCTGTGTAGGGAAGGCTCTCCTGGACTGTTTAGGTGAGCACATATATTCATTCCTACTACAGCCAGCTTCCTCAGCCTCCGGAGTGTGAACATTGGGGGGCTAGAAAATTCTTTGTTGGGGGCGAGGGCTGTCCTGCACGTTGCAGAATGCTTAGTGGCAAGTCTGGCTTCTACCCTTCTGTTGTGGCAACCACAAATGTCTCCAGACGCCGCTAAATGTTGCCGGCCAGGGGGTGGGGGGGGAGTCACCTCGGTTGAGAGCAGTGGCCTACAGGGCCCTTGTGGGAGTGCGGGACTGGGGCTGAAGAGAGAACGAGAGGTATCCAAGAAGAAGTAAATGCACAGAGGTGAAACACATCATCATTAGTACCATAAACCAAGCAGTGACTAAACTAATTTGTCCGTTTTGATCGTTACAGACTAGATTCTCTTAACTCAAATTCTGCCCACAGAAGAGGTTAATTTGGCCAAAAACCTTCATAATTGAACTTCAGCTCTAGGCGTCCACCCCTCCCCCCTCCTCCGCCCCATGACCTTAAACTTGACTCTCCCAGTGAGGTTACTGCCTGGTCTTTGAGCCATTTGTGTCCTAATTCAGCCTCATGGTGATATTTCCAGGACAGTGACTCTCAACTGGGAGAGGACCTGCCTCCCAGGAAACATTTAGCAATAAGCACGCACGTTTTCGGTTGCCACACTGGGGAGGGTGGGGATGACTGGGATCTAGGAGGTGACGGTCAGGGATGCTGCTAAACACCCTGCATTGCACAGGACAGCCCCCGATGACAAAAATAATATCCAACCCCAAGAGCTAATGGTGCCTAGGCCGAGACACCTGTTCTAGTTCATCTCCGTGCTCCTGCTCAGGCTTGCATGTCTCCCCCCGCCAGAAGCCAGAGAGAGAATACAATCTTCATCCATGTGCAGAGCCTTGTTACAGATGTCTACCTCTCTCTTCCATCAAACAGAGACATACGCAGTTCTGCGCTGAAAAGCTCCTGCCCTCCATGGCAGGGTCTCTCAACCTGATGTAAGGAGAACATCACCATCCTTCATGTCCCGGCCCTAAAAAATGGCTGCTGTTTCCACAGGGAAGCATCAGACCTGGTTCTCTATCTGAAAACACTCCGGCGGCAGTGAGAGGAAGACAAAGCCTCCCCGAGTGCTGCGGGTTCATCTCACTTCGCTCACACACATGCGCGCCTGCTCGGGGAACTCACCCAGCGGTGCTGACGCAGCGTCAGATGATTTCATTTATTCCTTCCTTCCACTTGCTCCACCCAAACACAGGCAGCAAAGGCCCCCGAGCTTGAAGAAAGTCCGTTAAACAGCTAAATAACACACTTCAGGGGCACCTGGGTGGCTCAGTCGGTTAAGTGTCCGACTTCTGCTCAGGTCATGATCTCGCAGTCTGTGGGTTCGAACCCCGCATCGGGCTCTGTGCTGACAGCTCAGAGCCTGGAGCCTGCTTCAGATTCTGTGTCTCCCTCTCTCTCTAACCCTCTTCTGCTCACTCTCTGTCTCTGTCTCTCAAAATAAAATAAAGACATTAAAAAAAAATTTAAAAACCACACTTCAGTGGCCACACTTAAGTGCAGCTCGTCAGAGATTACCTCTACCTGGAATTTTAGCTCTGTTTCCTGGAGTCATGCCTGGTCTGCCCCGATGACCACCAAGGTCAAGTGTGATTACAGTCCAGTGAAGCTGGGGGTGTGTGGTGGGGGGGGAACGGGGAGTGTTTGCCAGAGAAGACACAGGAAGCCCAGCTACGTGCAAATTTCAGATAAACAAAGCATTTCTGATATCTCAGGAAAATTAAAAAGAGTAAGTGTTTTAGCATAAGAAGCTCTCAAATACTGCATGAGACATACTCATACTAAAAAAATGATCCAGCTATCTGATATTCAAATATAACTGGTGTTCCGTGTTTTTGTTTTCAAAATCTGACAGCCACGGTCTGGGGTGAGCTGAGGAGAATTCATCTAGAAGAATCTGGTTTGCAGATTTGGCCAAATGTTACCACGAGGCAAGGCAGGTTGACAGATCTTCTAATTTCTGTAGGATTTTTTTTAATGCGCAACCTGGCAATTTTACAATCCTGGCAACCAATGGTTTTTTAATCTAACCATGCCCCATGGAAGGAAGCAGGTGGATCTGTATGCCACCTTCACCTTGGGGACACAGCCTCACACCTTGGCTGTAGAAGGACTTGCATTTCTTGACTCTTTATTATAAGCCGAGCACTGGCTGTGAGAAGGGGCCCGCTCGTAACTCACGAAGTCCTCCCCTCAGTGGAAGGCAAGAAGGATTATCATCATCACCATGGAGAACATCAGGAAGGCAAAATCCAGAGAACATGAGTGTTTTCGCCAAGTTGATGATGTGAGTGGGACAGTTGGGGGTTGAAACCTGGCAACCTTCACAAGCACCCTCGCATATACCCATCACCCAGCACCCCTTGTCAGGAGAAAGCACCTGACAGATAGCTTCCCAGACAGCACAATCATAGGAATAAAGTTGGTTCTAGATGCCTCCTTCTGGACACCAATTATGTCTCCTCAGCAAAGACTGGATCAATAACAGCACTGGAGGAGAGGGGGTGCCTGGGTGGCTCAGTCAGTTAAGCATCCGACTTCGGCTCAGGTCATGATCTCATGGTTCATGGGTCTGAGCCCCGTTTGGAGCTCTGTGCTGACAGCTAGCTCAGAGCCCAGAGCCTGCTTCAGATTCTCTCTCTCTCTCTCTCTCTCTCAGAAAATAAATTTTTAAAAAACATTAAAAAAAAATGATAATAACAGCACTGGGCTGGGCCATATTGGAGCCAAAGGCTGAAGGAAAAATCTGTAGTGCTGGCCCTGTCACTATTTAAAATGTTGCTATTTTGTTCATCATGGATTTGGACTCCGGGCATTCACTTAGATTTTGTCTCTAAACATTGCACTGAAATATTTTTTTCTCAATAACTAAGACTTCGAGGCGCCTTCAAAGCAAGTCTCTGTCCCCTTGGCCTCAGCTGCCCCTTTTACAGAACAGCGTTTTTACGCTTCTTGAAAACGTTTCAGAGTTTTGAACTTTTTTGGGAGGAGGGGAGAATGTCTCACACTCAAAGGCGTCCATTACCTCTTTGTTTAAAACCATGAGAATCTAACAATAACTGAAATGTTCAACAGAGGGGTGTTGGTGAAAGAAATTGCAATATACCAAATGAAAAAAAGTAGTACGCGCCATTAGAAGGATACTTACAAAAGAGATTTTGGAACGTGTCCGGGAAGGTCGTCAAAAAGTCGTGACCACCAGTTGACCCATGAGCTGGTCCCGGGCACTCAGGGGCTCCTCACCCCCCTCCCCTGTCCTTGGAACACGGGTTCTGTTTGCCGTCCCTGCTCCCGGAGTCGGCTCCAAGGACATAACCTTGAGACAGCGATGTGATATTGAGAACACATTCACAGTATACGCGACTGAGCCCAGTTAGGGCCTCTTTATAAGCTTTTTAGATTTGGCTGGCAGGGGCCGCGATCCACTTGTCTTCCCGCCTCGCAAGACATGCCTCGTATGTAAGTTCCCTCGGCTTGTGAAAACTGCCACCTATCAACCAGGAGTGGCCCGCCTCTTTTGTCTGTCTCTCCCAGGCCTCTGATTACGGGGGCCCGTCTCAGGGTCTCACGACCCCTGGCAAGCTCCCGGGAGGGTCTCCCACCAACAAATGATAAATAATCGTGTAAAGTGAAAAACAACAAGGAAATAAAATTATTTTTGCAGCATGATCCCAACCAGGCTTTAAAAAATAGAAAGAGACATAGAAAACCCTGGGTGAGGGAACACAGCAAAAAAGCACCCCCGGTTTTCCCCGAGGGAGACAGCGGGTGATTACTTTTTCTGTCTTCTTTTTTTTTTTTTCTTTTTTTTTTTAATTTTTTTTTTTTAATTTATTATTTCTAGGAGAGAGCAAGCAAGACAGCATGAGCAGGGGAGGGTCAGAGAGAGAGGGAGACACAGACTCTGAAACAGGCTCCAGGCTCTGAGCTGGCAGTCAGTACAGAGCCCGACGCGGGGCTCGAACTCACGAACTGCGAGATCATGACCTAAGCGAAAGTCGGACGCTTAACCGACTAAGCCACCCAGGCGCCCCTATTTTTTCTGTCTTCTTAAAGGGAGTGTAGTTCCCTGGAAAAACCAAATGGGAGTTTTGCAACCAGACAACTATGAATTCTGCCTCCGCTGTATAGTTCGGGCAAGATTCTTAAATCCTTTCTGCCTAAAACAAGCTACCTCGACGATTTGTCATGAGTCTCGAGGATTGCGTGTGTGTGTGTGTGCATGTGTGTGTGTGTGTGATAGGTAAATACACACATACACAATGACTTGCATCGTGCTGAATAAAAGAGGCTCAATAAATGGTAGGTTGTCAAATTATACTTTTCCAGTCGTTGCCAAATTTTGATATGAAATAAGCGATGATAATCAGAAGAAAATAATCATCGATATATGTGGAAAGCCTCTAATCAAAGAAAATCCCCTTGGGAGCGTTGGGTATCATTTAGCCTTTTCACAGGAAGCACATTCTGGAGAGAATGGGCCACGTTTGAGGAGCTCCCAGGGACCATGAACAGAAGAAACTGAGGCTGAAAGAAGGTAAGAACCCAGCAAGCCTACAGCCCAGCTCTTCTCTACAAGGAAAGGTACTTCATTCTGTTTCACAGCAAGTAGGGGTTTTCTCCCGCCCCCACTCTAAGCCCCACCCCACACAAACACACATGGAATCTAGGTGGCGCTTTCTTTCTACTGAACTACCAGAATAATCCAAAATAGAATTCACCTGCTCATCTCACGCCAGCTGCTCTTTCAACGTATAGGTCCCTGAGCCACAGGAGGAAGGAAGAAAGATGGTACATTTGGAAATTTAAAACAAAGATAGAAAATGAGAACTCACCAAAAAATAACATTTTTCCATTATTAGGAGAGTTCTGCCTCCCCTCCACTCCTAATGGTGACCAAGATGTCACCAGACTGGGGGTCACAAACTACAGCCTGAGACCCAAATCCAGCTCACCGCCTATCCTTCTTGTAAATAAAGTTTTATTGGAACACAGTCACGACCATTCACTTACTTACCGCCTAGCTGCATTCTCTCTATGCTGCCAGGGCAGAGCTATGGCAATTGAGACAGTGCAACCTTCAAAGCCAAAAAATATTTACTACCTGGCCCTTTGTAGTAAATGCTTTCTGTCCCCCACGCTAAACCAATGACTAAATTAACAAAGCATGCTGTAAATGCTTTCATTAGTTGGTGGCTTAGCAATAAACTGAATACATCAAGAAATCCATCCCTCCTAAAAAGATTGGAGAGGTTGAGAAGACATGAAGGACCAGAGGGGTGGACTGAAAAGACAATGGAGAGTGAAGTTCCGTAAGGGAAAAATGAGAATCTGGGTGTTAAGCATCCTACTCTCAACATATAGGACCCAACTGATGATAAAGAGAAAACTCTCCTAGAAAGTTAAACTTTTTATTTTTAAAGGGTTCCTAGGCCCTCATTAACTTGGACACATGTTTCATGTAGTGATTCACAGCTAATGAAATTAGAGGAAACTAGTAGTCAGATGTTTCTAGGATGTTTCAGACAAACGCTATCGATCATTCTCTATTCATCCTTCTTTATATCGATCACAAATTCATTTCTGCACTCAAAATGTTCTTACTTTGCTTGGAAGAATTCATATTTGTGCAACATCAGTGTTGCTCTTATATTGAGATCCTCGATTTTCTGCCCTCTATTTCAAACACTGCATCCCAAAGAACTACTCTAATTTTCTCAATGGTCAGCTAAAATCAAGTAACTTTCCCCCTTCTTCTGGACTCTGAGCTTGCCTTCTAAGCCAAAGGTGTCGACTTCTCACTGTGAAAGCTGAATTCTTTCAAAGTCGAATTTAGTCTTATTTCTTGGTGTGAAGAAGAAATCCTATTAGGGAAAACTCATACATTCTGAGGCAAGGGGATAAGTATTTTGATATGTTAAGTGAGGTGTGTTTAATTCCTGGTAATTTATTCCCATCTCATGGCTTTTCTCCATTCAAAGTTTATTCTTTTTATAAATAAAAAGATTTAACTTGGCATATCTTGAGATATGTGTGGAGATTGGCAGATCTTGCCCCCAGCTAGGCTTATAGTAGAGGATCTGAAGGGCAAAGGTGTCAAAAAGTCTCAGGTTTTGAGTTTCAAAGTCAAGGTCCAGAAAAAAAAAAGAAAGTTTTTTAAAAATTATAAAGGAATATATGATTAGGTAGAGCAAGTGTCTCCCACCCAATTAGAGGTAGAGGAGAAAGAGCCGAGGCGAATAGATTTAGATGCTTGTGAAACTGTGGGTCCTCAGAAAGGAGCCTCGAATCCTAGGCCCACACACAGATCCCAGAATAGCCCCAAGATGGAAGAGATTGATAGAAACCCTAGAGAATTTTGAGGGATCCCAAAGGAGAGGGTGCCGGGCTTTGCTCCCTGGGTGAAATCTGAAGGTTGCAAGGTTTGTGGAGATAGATCAGTTGGTGTGAAAGCAGTGGGGAAATAACGAGGCAAATCCCCAGTCAGATGGACCTGGGAAGACTCTCATCCTGCTTCTTCATGCCTGTGTGCCCGGGATGGTTTGTTTTCCCTCTGGATGGCCAGGAGCAAGGCAGATATGGCCCACAGAGGAAGATGAGTCAGCTGTCGGAGTCGGGACAAGCACAATGCAGGAGCAATATGTATGGACCACGTCAGCCATTCCATCGGTGGACCTTAAAGTCAATGTGCTGACCCCGTTCCAACCAGCCACTGACTCTCTAGTCCTACAAAAGTGCCTTTACAATGTACAGTTCAAGGATTTATGGGCTCACGTTCGTATGTCGAAGTCCTAATACCCAGCCCCTCAGAATGTGACTATTGAAAATAGGGTTCCTTTGGGGCGCCTGGGTGGCTTAGTCGGTTAAGCGTCTGACTTTCGCTTAGGTCATGATCTCATGGTTCGTGGGTTCGAGCCCCGCGTCAGGCTCTGTGCTGACTGCCAGCTCAGAGCCTGGAGCCTGTTTCAGTCTGTGACTCCCTCTCTCTCTGACCCTCCCCTGCTCACGCTCTCTCTCTCCTAAAAAAAAATAAATAAAAACATTAAAAAAAAATTTAATAAAAAAAAAAAGAAAATAGGGGTCCTTAAACTAGTGATTAAGTTTAAAATGGGGCTTAAGTGATGACGTTGGGTGGGCCCTAATCCAATACCATGGGTGTCTTTATAAAAAAAGAAATTGTGGACACACAGAGAGACACTGGGGATATGCAAATAGAGGAAAGACCATGTCGGGCCACAGCGAGAAGGTGGCCGTCTGCACACCAAGGGGAGAGGTCTCAGAAGAAACCGAACCAGGAGACATCTTGATCTTGGACTTCCAGCCTTCATAACTGTGAGAAAATGAAGAAACAAAAGTTTCTTTCTTGCTCATGGAAAACCAAGTACAGGTCCACACAACTTCTTGAAGCAGAAGCCCCCTGTGTGGTAACTTGGCATTAAAGGCAACTTCAGTTTTGTGGTGTTTATGTAACAACACATCCCTCCACGATGGAAGGAAGAGAAAGAACATGGACAACTGCATAGAAACTCCCAAATGCTTCTTCCCAGAAGTGACCTGTTCCTGCTCACGTTTCATTGGCCAAAAATAGTCCTGTGGTCACACCCACCTTCAACTAGCCACACCCACCTTCAAATGGTGTGCCTACCTTCAAGGAGGTGGAGGTGCTGTCCTGTTGTTCACTCAGAGGGAGAAAAGTGGACTAGCGGTAAGAAGTCACATCTGCTGGGGCACCTGGGTGGCTCAGTTGGATAAGCGTCCGACTTCAGCTCAGGTCATGACCTCACAGTTTGTGAGTTCGAGCCCAGTGTCAGGCTCTATGCTGACAGTTCAAAGCCTGGTGTGGATTCTCTCTCATGCTCTCTTTCTCTTGCTCTGCCCCTTCCTCGCTCACACTCTGTCTCTTTCTCTCAAAAAAAATTTTTTTTTAATTTTTTTAAAGAAGCAACATCTGCCATAAATGTGTTGACCTAGACTGCCTGGAATCAGCTGAGAATTAAGTAACTAATCACCCACCTCATGATGGGACAGAGGCTCAGAAGAGGAAATACATTTAGACAAGAAAGAACAAAGCAACGGTTGCTTTCACACCTGAATCTGCTGCCTGTGAATTCAGGATTGCTACTAAGAGGTAAAGGTCAGACCTTTAGAATTGCAGAAATACAAAATTTCGATTTTGTATCGCTATTGCCATGGGAGTTCAGTATCACAAAAACCCACAAAACCCAGTGGCTTAAAGCAATAGCCATTTACATCTGCTCACAAGTCTGTAGACTGGCTTAGTGTGTCTTCTGGACAGGCCAGGCCCACTGAATGACACCTGAGCTCACTTACTCATCTTGGTCACCCAGCGGATTGCTCAGGGGCTGGCTGGTGTAGGACAGCCTGGGTAGAAATGACTCAGCTCTCTTCCATGAAGATTCTCAGCCTCTGGCACGGCAGTCCAGGCTGGTGTCGCGGTTGTGGAAGAGTTCTGAGAAACTGAGAAAGAGACAAGAGAGGGAGACGGGACCATCTGGCTCGGAAATAGCATACCATCATTTCTGCCACGTTCCATTGGCCCAAAGCAAGACCCAGGAGCGGCACATATTCAAGTCGAAGGAATCGACTCTACCTCCTCATAAGAGGAGCTGGCGAGAGCTACAAATAGAGATGGAGAACTGGGGGTCCCTTTTACACCAATCTACCACACACATGGAAGGAGACCCAACCCAAGGTCTAGCAGCCCCCAAAGGTTAGCCTCTTTCAGACTCACCTGGAGCACATAACCAACAGACCAACCCCAGGTTTCTGACTTAGTGAGTCTGGAGTGGGGCCCATGAACCTGTATTTCTAATCAGTTCCCAGGTCAAATTCATGTTGATGCTACTGGTCTGCGGAGGCCTTTGAGAAGTCCTGCAATCGCCTCGCTCGTGAACTAGGAGAACCCGAAGCCATGAAAGAGTGACCTAGGTTACAGATCATGTTTGGGCTAGGGCAGGGATCCACTCTCGGGCTCCAGCCTGGGCTTTGTCGCCATGACACCTCGCTCAACTCTGTGAGTCACTGCCTTGCCTCTGTTCACCTCAGCCTCGAATGTTGCTGTTATTTTTATCATCATCATCAGTAATGATTAAGAAGACTGAGGCACGGCAAGGTGTTTAACATTCTATCCGAGGCATATTTCAAGCTCCGGGCCCTGCGTGAGAGGCGGAGTCACAGTCATAGCCAACCAGGCTGTACTTGGGCCGGGAAACCCCCATAATGCAACTCTGAAATTAAGCCGTCCCTGTCAACTAAATCATTAATCTACACTAGAGGTCAAACGTGTCCCCATGAATCACACGGAAGCGCAGCGTTCCCAGGTGAGAGCTCATCCAGTCCATCCACATAGTCCCCCATCTGGACAGATGGTTTTTATTATACCTCTTATTGGCCACCCCAAGGGACAATCCCTCTAAAAGTGACATGACATTCATTTCTCCATGTACCCATGCTACATAGCAGATTCTCCTAATTATTCCCTCCGTGTGTATGCCTTACTCTCAGACCAGGCTACCCTTATGAAAACCCCTCACTGAGTGCATTTGTGTCATAGCCTTGGCTTTTCTTGAATGATGCCACAAGGTATAATCCCATGAAAATCACCACCCTATTTGTGGCTTAATTCATCAATCGCCCCCCTTCCCTTATGTGAGATGCTTCTCCCAATTAAGCTTTATGAAATGCTTTGCATCTCCTGTGGACTGGCAATACTTTGGGTCTTCTTAGTAATGGGCCTTTTTTCCTTGGCTATCAGGAAGCTCAGAGCCAAATTTAACACACCAACATGGCTGAGATTGGTAACATGCTTCCTACGTATACTTCTTTTTATATGTTCTTGATTCAATATATGCTATTTCCCCTGATCCTAAATTTCTCATGTTTACAGACTTTTATTATTTCATTTTGTTCACTACTTTGTGTGTGCAATATGTGGTAATATACAACATATTCCTTTTAGGACAAAGCAGGTTATAAGTAGTAAATTTCCCCTATTCCCAATAAATCAAGCATTGGTTAGATACTACCCAGCAAACTTAAGCTCTCAATTAAAGTTCTTGGTATATGTAGAAGCACAGAAGAAGGAGTGTGGGAGGAAATAAAAGACATCTCTGTTCGGGGGAAAGAAAAAACATCTCAAAAACTGAAGTCTTATTTCAGAGGACGCGGAAAACTTAGAAAAGCAAGACACTGGAGCCGGAAGTAAGCCTGCGTGACTTTGAGCCCCACTCTGCGACCGGGAACTCGCTGGTAAGGCTCCAGAAACCCCAAGCGGTCTCGGCGGGCTTCGCCCCAGCCAGGGCTCAGCACTTTCTACACTCCCCAATACTGCCCCTTCTGCAACTTAGTGCCAGATCACTCAGAAAACAAAATGTTCCGGTTAAAAGGCACTGCACAGTGTTATATTACCCAGATGCAAGATTTATGAAGTGCTTATGAGGTTAATCGAGAACAGACTCAGAGGAAAGAGGAAAGAAATCAAAAAACAAACACCTTTATTCCTACTTTAACGAAACCCAAAGAAAAATGAGGGTTGCTTTTTGTGGGTGTTTTTTTTTTTCTTTTTGTCAAAATAACACCTTAGATAATTTTGCATGGGAAAAGGGAGTATTTTCAGCACTGGATGCTCTCACGATAGTCCCCTTGTAGGTGAAAACAGTGGCCACATATCCAGAGGTCAAATAGCCCATGTATGGGGATCATCTAAAAATACGTATGTGCTTCTTGGACCATTCAGTATGCAGACCTTTCAGACATATTTCTTTCTAAACCTCACTCTGCCACTGTTTCCTGGAAGATGGGCAGATGCTGAAAGCCACAAGGTGCGGTGACCAGTGTGGAGCATCGCTCAAGGCTATGGAAAGAGCCCAACTGCAAGCTGGGAGATGGGTGTACGGGGAAGGCCATCCATTCAGTGGGAATAGTGAGTGCAAACGTGCCTGGGGGTGGTCAGGAACGTTCTTCCTTGTCACGCTACAATCCCGTCGGCTCATCCCAGCTCAGGGGACGCAGAATCACAGAACGGGAAGTGATCGGCTTTCCCCGTCTGATTTCAAAGTCATTTTTCAAGCATTTCATTATGAAATGGTAGAGAAAACCTCAACTCTCGTTAAACAAGACAGCGAGGGTTGGAGACATTCTTTTTGCACTCACCTTCTCATTATGAGAAAGGCTGCAGCCAGTGTCACTCAGATGTAAACTTAAAGGTCAGTTCTTCACCAAGGAGGCTCTGTAACAGTTTGGAAAACATTACAGCCATGACGATGACGATGATGCTCCCCAAAACCGGCTGGGGATTCTTGCTCCTTAGTCAGCAGGTTCTATAGCTCAGCTCCAGAATATAGTTGCATTTCTTGGGACAAATGTTTCTCTTTGTCCTCATTGTTTAGACTCTTTCTACACTTAATATCAGAAAAGGTTGACTCTGTATCCCTTAAGCAGGAGTCCTAGTTTCATCTAAGCCCGACAGCCCAGGTTGGCTAATTCCTAGACTCTTTCCAAGCACAACCCCTCCAAGGAGCTTTCTCAAACGGCCCCTCCATCTCTGTCCACGGGCTTCCAGGAGCCATTTCTCCCCATCTGAGCTTTTCATCCCCAACCTGTCCGTAACACGCGCTTGATGTGCCGGTATGCGATCTGCGTATGTGGGTGCAGATGAGAGGAAGTGGGCAAGGGTGATGCCAGTGTTGCCTCAGAATATTTACAAAACTTAATGATAGTTATTGCCTTAATATCGAACATTTATGCTAACACCAAAGAGCTGAGGACACCCGTATGTAAGGCATACCAGAAGCCTGCTCTTGGAAGCTTGTAAACTTTAATGGAGGGTAGCCATGAAATTAAGCACTCGATATGTTATTTGCAAGTGTAAGAAGTGCTTTTCAGGATGAACAAAATCCTTGAGAATGTGTCACAGCAGAAGCAGATCTAGTCTTCTGATGAAGGTCAAAGAAGGCCTCCTTAAGGAAGTATCAGATGAACAGGTGTTGGATGGTCAAAAGAGAGAAAAGGAGGTTTGCGAGAGCAGAGTGGCATGCACAAAGGCCCTGGGGCAGGCAGCATGGAAATGGATTTTCTTTGAAGACTTCAAAGATGAACAGCACTGAAGCAAAAAGAAATCAGTAGAGGCTACATCGAGGTTCCAAATTCACGCAACTCATTACTCAAAAGAGTCACAGAAAGTTTTGATAACTGATGTGATGTGATTACTGATAAGAAAATCAACTGCAGGACCTTAAATGGCATTGGACCCAATCTAAAGAGATACCTACTTCCTATTCTTCACCTTGATTTATGTATCCAGGAGTTCTTTGCTGGAATATATTTCTGCTATTACAGTATATATTCATTAGTTTATCACTGTGTTTGCCTTACTAGAACCTGAGCTGCACAACGGTGAGCCCCTTGTCTTCTTCCCTGCTTTAACACCAGTACCCCAAGTCCTGGCCCCCCATAGGCGCTCAGGGACAGTGGGTTGCAAATGAATTACTGGAGAATAGGTCAAATGAAGAACAGGCCGACATCAGGACATCCATTCAGGAGGTGACGTGTACTAACTGAATCAAACAGGATTTGATTTTTAAAAAAGATGACTCCTATACCAAAATTCAGTCTTACTTAACCGTCCGTCAAGTGCAGGGCTGGGACCTAGAGATGAAACAAATTTTTTTAAAAAAATAAGATTCCTCGGACATGCTGGTGCCTCAGTCAGTTGAGTGTCTGACTCTTGATTTCAGATTAAGTCATGATGTCACAGTTCGTGGGATTGAGCCCTGTGTCGGGCTCCATACTGAGCATGGGGACTGCTTAAGATTCTTTCTCTCACTCTGCCCCTTTCCACCACTCACACACACTCTCTGTATAAATATATATGTATATATATATGTATATATATATATATATATACATATATGATTTTTAAAAATAAAAATAGGGGCATCTGGGTGGCTCAGTCAGTTAAGAATCGGACTTTTGGTTTAGGCTCAGGTCATGATCTCACAGTTCATGGGATCAAGCCCTGCATCAGTCTCTGCACCGACAGCGTGGAGCCTGCTTGGGATTTTCTCTCTCCCTCTCTCAATGCCCCTCCCCTACTTGTGCATGTGCTTACTGGCTCTCTCTCACTCTCTCAAAATAAATAAACTTTAAATTTTTTTAGTGTTTTTTTATTTATTTCTGAGAGAGAGAGAGAGTGAGCGGGGGAGGGTGAGAGAGAGGGAGACAAAGAATCCGAAACAGGCTCCAGGCTCTGAGCTAGCTGTCAGCACAGATCCCGATGCAGGGCTTGAACCCATGAACCGTGAGATCGTGACCTGAGCCAAAGTGGGATGCTCAACCGACTGAGCCATCCAGGCGCACCTAAACTTTAAAAAATAATAGAAATAATAAAAATAAAAACAACAGAGTTTGCAACCTAGGAATTTATTACCTGATATAGTAGGACGTGTGACAGGAAATGACAGCTTCTATTAACTGAATACCTACTAAACACTGGACACGGGGCCTGCTGTCACACACACGATGCATATATCAGCATCATTTCGATTTTACAGGATGAGAAACAAAAGCACAGAGGAGAGGGGACTTGGTGCTAGGATCATATGGTTCTAGAAGCCACGCTGTCACCCACGACCTCTCCCTGCCTCCCCGGTTCCATCAACAGAGTATCTACCATTAACCACGCACCTGTTAACCCAGCACTTCACATGGATGATCTCATTTAATTTTCCCCAAAACTTCAATCCCAAAGTATAACTATCACTGTATCAGTAAGGATATTTCTTTTTTTCTATTTTTGGTCAGATTTAAGGGACTGAACTTCAATTTAAACAGGATTACTGAAAGGAAAACTTAAGGAAATGCTTTAAAAATGACTCTTAGGGGCGGCTGGGTGGCTCAGTGAGTTGAGTGTCTGCCTTCGGCTCAGGTGATGATCTCTGTATTCGTGAGTTCGAGCCCCGAGTCGGGCTCTGTGCTGACAGCTCGGAGCCTGGAGCTGCTTCAGATTCTGTGTCTCCCTCTCTCTCTGCCCCTCCCCTGGGCATACCCTGTCTCTCTCTCGAAAGTAAACAAACATTTTTTTAAAAAACTGTTAAAGAGAAATTACTGGTTTACAAAACTGGAAAGTCCCCACATACCACAGGCTTCATGCAGAGACGGACGTAGATGCTCCAACGGCAGTGTGGGGACCCGGTACCCCCCTCTGTCAGCCGTTGGCAACACCGGCCTCCCTCCTGGCCACGCTCTGTCCCCTCAGTGCTCCCAGCAGGTCCTGGGTACAGAAAGTCCATCCACGTCAGGTTCAGTGGAAAGATGGGTCTCCTTTCTTTTCAATCTTGGGTTAAAAATGCCAGAGTTGCATCTCATGGGCCCAGCTCGGGTCATGCACACACATCTCTAAACCGGTCACTGAGATGGGGGGAACAGAACACTAGACTGGTGAGGCCCAGGTGCGCATGGTAACAGTGCATCACAGTGACCGGGCGGGAGCTGATGATCTGACCCCCCCCCACCCCCCGCCCAGGGGCCCCGAGTTCCCTGCAACGGGGATGGCGTCCATCACAGCAAAACCACAGAGAGAAGAGGGAAGAGACGTTCCAAGAGAAAACAGACTTTGTCACCAGCTGAACGGGACAGGAAATAGGAGGCAGGTAAAAGCAATAGATGCCTCTTGCATATACTGTCCCATTTCTCAAATGAGGAATCCAGAACTCCTATAGAGGAGTCAGTTTTCTTGAGGCCACACAGGTAACACGCAATGTGGAAATCGAAGTGGCCTACGCCCAGATGTAGGTCACTTAATCCCCTACACACCTGCCTACCCAGGTATCTCTATGTCCGGCAGATTTGTGAAAAAAGTAATCTTTAAGATTGCTTAAAAGATCAGAAAATCACCAAATGTTCAGGCAACCAATAATTGTTTAAGTCACCTGGCTTAGAGTAACAAACATGATTGAGGCCCAGAGATGTTAAGTAACTTACTTAAGGACACACTGCAACCTAGACTTGACTATCAGTTATTTATCCAGCCATTTATTCAGCAAATACTTACTGTCCTCCTATGTTTTCCCATCACTAGGCTACGTGCTCGGGACACAAACTTAAGTATACCATCTTCGCTATTAGAAAGTTTCCAGTCTTGTGGGTCAACTGAACCTCTTCTCAAAGCTCTTTAAATGTGACCTCGAAGTCTCCCTAGAGCTACAGTGTTTCTATTCCTATTAGCGATGATAAATAATAATAATAATTGCTTCATTTGTCATGAATTTACCTGTTTCAAACACTGTCCCACGCATATGGCATAAATCAAATCAAACAATTTGATCCCGCTAGGGTGCCTTTAAAGACCAAAAGGCAAAACACAACATTTCCAGGCATGGAATTTGGGCACTTTACAAATTGGGAAACTGGTCTGGCTGATGTAACAAAGACAAAAATAATAACAACATAAAGGAAAAAAAGGTGTTATTTTCTCCTTGAAATAGCACAAGCACCAGCGTCCAGGCTGGATTTAGTCACTCCATGGTAAGAACACAGTCTCCTCTATTTTGTCGGTTGTCTTTCTAAACACACAACTTCTCACCGGCTAAGAGGTCTGATCCAATTCGCACCACTTCCTTCTGCACCCCAACCAGCAGGAAGGGGAAGAAAACCAGAGGAAATGCCTCCACCCTTAAAGGTTTGATACCACTTCTGCTCGCACTTTCTTGGCCAGTGCCCAGTGCTAAGGAGGCTGGGAAATGTAGACTTTACCTAGACTGCCATGTTTCCCGATAAAATCAAGGGTCCCATTACTAGGGGGCCAAGGGAACAACAGACTCTGGGGACAGCTAGGTGTCTCTGCCCCAGGCAGCAGACAGCCTGGAAGTAAGACGACACTCATAAAGGATAAGGACAAAGCCTTATTCATCCGCACGGCCTCAGGGCTTTTATACTATGGGTGCCTCCCACATAGTAGAGTAAGGACCCCCATAAAGTGAGAGAAGAAAACAAATGAAGAATTTACACATTTGGTTAAGAAATAAGCCCACATGTCTTTCCCCTTACAAGACAGCAGGGGAGTCAATACCCAATAGTCATTAGTATAATACAGTCATTCCTTCATAAAACTACTCCTAGGACCTGATGGCCTGTGTCAAGGACTCCTAGGTGGGGAGATGAAAATGTCCAGATCAGATACATGCAGACACACAATGGTAGAGAAATCCCTAAACCACCCTTCGCCATTTACATAAACAGTAGGATCTTGGGAAATAGTCGGAGTTTGTTTTTTTCTGAGAACTGGTTTGGTCAATTATAGAAATGGAGAAATTCATGAATTAGCACCTACCTCACATGGTTGTTATTATGGTTAAATTAGAAGCTTTATGTAACATATTTGGCATCATCTCTGGTACCTACCTCTACTAATTGAGTTCTCCATTTGTTTAATTCTTGTCATTAACAACAACAATCTAATCAGCAAGCTGCTAAAAACACCATCTATGGGGGGCACCTGGATGGCTCAGTCAGTTAAATGTTCGACTTCGGCTCAGGTCATGATCTTGTGGTTCATGAGTTCGAGCCCCGCATTGGGCTCTGTGCTGACAGCCAGCTCAGAGCCTGTAGCCTGTTTCAGATTCTGTGTCTTCCTTTCTCCCTGCCTTTCCCCTGCTCATGCTGTCTCTCTCTCTCTCTCCTTTCTCTCTCGCTCTCTCTCTCTCTCTCTCTCAGAAATAAATAAAACATTTAAAAAAATAATTAAAAAGATAAAATAAAAACACCATCTATAAGAACAGAAAATCAACAGTTTTGAGCACTTCCTGTGTGCCAGGCACATTGTAAGGGACTTCATGAGAAATTATCTCATTTAATTCGATCCTTGTGCAGTAGGTCTTGTTATTTCTCTTATTTTGTGAAAAAGAAAACTGAGACAAGGGCACCTGGGTGGGTCAGTCAGTTAAGCTTCTGACTTCAGCTCAGGTCTGATCTCACTGTTCATGGGTTCAGGCACCGTGTGACAGCTCAGAACCTGGAGCCCACTTCCTATTCTATGTTTCCCTCTCTCTGTTACACTTGCACTCTGTGTGTGTTTCTCTCTCACACACAAACAAACATTTTTAAATTTTTTAAAAAAGAAAAGAAAACTGAGATGGAGAGGTATGGCAGGTCACCACCAAGATGGCCCCACTTCCTGCTCCTCATAGACTGTGTAATGCCCTCCATGAAGTAACTTGCTTCTAGCAGTAGACTATGGAAGCACTGAAGAGAAGTGACTGACCTCTGTGATTCCATTACTGAAGACTATAACTTCCTTCTCGAGAGCAAACTCCCCATCCCCTTGATGAATTTGATAAAGTAAGCTGCCATTTTGAAGAAGTCCACATGGCAAGGCACTAAGGCAGCCTCTAGCCAACAAAGAAGAGAGACCTCAGTGTCACAACCCTAAAGGAACTCAGTTCTGCCAATGATAATACGAGTGAACTTGGAATTGGGTCTGCCCAACTGCGCCTTCAGGTAAGACTTCAGCCCTGACACCTGTGTACAACTTCATGACAAACCAACAAAGCTGTGCCCAGGTTCCTGACTCGCAGAAACTCTGTGATAAGTGTGTATTGTTTTAAGCTACTAAATGTAGAGATAATCTGTTATACAGCAGAAGCTGACACAAGAGGCTATAAAGCTTGCCTAAAATGAAGGAAAAAACACTGGCCCACCAGATATCAAATCCTACACAAACAGGGGTGAACCCTCAGCATTTAATGCGATGCAGGGAAGGAAGGGGAAAGCATTGGGGGCAAAGGGACAGCATGGAAAAAGGTTCCAAGATAAAAGATGGGCATTGAGTCTCCTTTAAAGAGTCCTTCTCAAATTTTTAATGTGCACCTGATCACCTGGGATGATCCTTAAGACGCTGATTCTGATTCAATAGGTCTGCCGGGGGGGTGCGGGGGGGGGCGGTGGGGAGCTCAGATTCTGTATTTTTCCATCTAAGTGCTATCCAGGTCTGACCCTGCTTAGCTTCCAAGATCAGACAAGACCAGACACATTCGGGGTGATATGGCCAGAGACAAGACCTCGCATTTCTAACAAGCTCCCAGGGTGCGCCAGTGCGGCTGGTCCAGGGACCACACTTTGAGTAGCAGGGATTTAAACCATAGGGATATTTATTGCTTCCTTAACAAAAGAACCACTACGTGAGTGGTCCAGAGATAATCAAGCTGCTAGGACTTTTAGCCGCTGTCTGACATTGGGAGGACTCGACAGAGGTCAGTATATGTATATTCCACAATATAATCCAAAGTTATGTAATATAAAATGATATACATAACTTGTATTTTCTTTACTTTTTTTAGATTTCCTTATATTTTCTCATATATGGATATGCATTAACATAACAGAATGTAGTTATTCTATATGTAGGAAGTACAGATTTTAACAACTGGCATTGTATGGTCACTGATCAATCAAAAGGGATGAAAGGTGTGAACAGCAGCCACTAACATTTACACATAATGTGGGTGTACACAGGCACGTAGGCATAAATTCACACATAAATGTATACGCAGGAGTGCCTGTGTGTGAGAGAGAACAAGAGCCCAAGAAGACAAGTATGTTTAACTTTAACTTCTTAGAAACAAAGGAGTTAGACACTCACGCACACCCGTGCATGCACAAGTGTTCCATCTCTAGCCAAGACACGAGATGTTTCTCCACTGTGACCGGCTGCTGGGGAATCCTCCTCCTTATCCACCAAAGAAAGAGTGAAAATCTTGCAAGACAGATCAGGCCCCCAAATGAGATTTGTTTGGCTTCAGCTGTGTTTTCAATTTGCACTAAATTTAAGAGTCATTGCCATTATTATTTTTTTAATGTTTATTTATTCTTGAGAGAGACAGAGTGTGAGCAGGGATGGGGCACAGAGAGAGAGAGAGACAGAATCAGAAGCAGGCTCCAGGCTCTGAGCCATCAGCACAGAGCCCGATGCAGGGCTTGAACTCACAGACCATGAGATCATGACCTGAGCCAAAGTCAGACGCTTAACTGATAGAGCCACCCAGTCGCCCCTCATGGCCATTATTTTAATAAGGAAATTTAGCAGGAAAATCCAGGCTTCAGTGTCTCCAAAAAATAAAATAAATAACAAACAAAACAAAACAAAACAAAAAAAGAATCCAGACTCTCAGGGAAGGCGGAACCCACGTCCCACCTGTCTTCAGCTGGGGGCTCGTCCCTTTGAGAGGCAATAGGACACCCCTTGTTCCACCTTGACCCCTGGAAGCTTTGGAACCTGAAACTCCTGCTTTAATGCTTCTGTACATCTGGGGTGTGCTCTTTCACAGTCTGTGTGTGGGACAGAAGAGTTCGAGCTAGCTTAGTCCGGCTTCGAGTGGTGACTGCCCAGTGCCTCTCCCGGAAGAGGGACCCCTTCTTCCCTTCCCTCCATGCCTGCCTTGGGGTACCCATACCCCAGATCCCAATACCCTGGGCTTTGTATCAGCTCTGCCATTCTTGGTCATCCCTGACACTGTCTAGTGCTCTGCTGACCTTCCCAACCCCCACCACACAACTGTCTTTAAGACCCTACCCCCACCCCCAGTGCACACAGAACGGTTGGATGGAGGCACTGTTCTTTCTCTTCCCTTCTATCCTCTCAATGTTGACAGAGGTTGACCAAAGAACTAACCCACAGGGGCCGGGCTGTCCCGCTCTGTCTTGATATCTTTACAATACCAGGCCTGGGTGTCAAAACACACACATTAGCTTTTTCATTGTAATCCACTGCAACCTGCATTGAAACGGCTCTTAGCTGCTACCTCTGAACACACAGACGCTTGAGATGAAGCAGCCCTCGTTGACATGCTTATAAATTATGCGTGAGGTTAAGCCAGGGCCCACAGGTAACGTGACAGATACAGATACGAGTTCAGCATTTGGGGATGCTTCTAGGTCCTAGTGTATCATTTCGAAAGAGTTTCCCAAACTCACCGGGTAAGAAGGTTCACCTGGAGTGCGTGTTAAAAATATATATTTCCAGGGGCCCCTGGGTGGCTTAGTCGGTTAAGCGTTCGACTTTCGCTTAGGTCATGATCTCGCGGTTCGTGGGTTCAAGCCCTGCGTCGGGCTCTGTGCTGACTGCCAGCTCAGAGCCTGGAACCTGTTTCAGTCTGTGACTCCCTCTCTCTCTGACCCTCCCTGCTCAAGCTCTCTCTCTCTCTCTCTCTCTCTCCTAGAAATAAATAAAAAATTAAAAAATATATATATATTCCCAAAGGCCCTCCTTTGGAGACCGTCACAAATAGAGAGTGGAGGTTGGGCACTTCCGCTTTTACAACCTTGTCCCAGGTGATTCTGCTCATCAGGTAAGGCTGGGAAACATGCACACGAGGCGATGACCCCATTACTGGCTGAGCCTGAGAATCACCTGTGATGCTTTTTCCGCTAACCGGGCACATTTGGAGGCCATCCGATGACAGTTCAGTATCTCAGACTTGAATGGACAGGAATCCTCTGGGGGTCTTGTAAAAATACAGATTCTGAGCCAGCAGGTCTGGGGTGGGGTCTGAGGTCCTCCCAGGGGATGCTCCTGTTGACAGCCAGGACCCGCCTTACGACTGGCAAGGCCAAGTGCAAAATGGAAATGCAGGGGAAACTGTTTCCTTTCTTCAGTAGTCCCTCCTTCCATTTGTCAGGGCGGTTTCTGATTTGCTTCTTAACCCTCCCTCGAGCACGGGGGTCAAAGCCAAGGGCAGCGGCTGTCCCCGGGCAGCACAAGGGAGCGGGCGGCGAGAACCCACCCAGGGAGCCGGGCAGGCAGCAGAAGGGAGGATCTAGTGTGAGCCAAGGCCCCACGTCCCTGGCACAAATGATGTCCCGTCGGACTTACAAAACAAAAATTTAGAGATAAAATTAATGATTTCAAGGTGGCAACCAAAAACATTCAACCCAAGCTTGGGGTACAGGATCCGGTGGCTCGGAGCCGGTCATGTTCCCATGAAGTGACTCCAAACCCTTAGCATCCATAAAGACAGAGTGCCCCCTTCTTTGGTTACTGACCCAACAAGGGACACTTCGCGAAGTCACAAATACTAATTTTTGTAAAGGAATCTTCAATAGGTATGTGAAGACATCAAAAGGCTGGAATGATTTTCTTACCAAGAAAAGCACTATTTCCACCAAGACTAAAGGCGCCAGTATAGATAATGGCTTAATGTACTGAATCTAGAGCCAGATGGACTGGGTTCCACTTATTAACAGTAGGACCTAGGCAAAATTACTTAATTTTCTTGTCCCTCAACTTCCTCATTAGTAAAGATACATGATAAAGCGATCAACGTACCTACTGTGTAAGATCCTTGTTAGAATTAATAAACTAATTCCCATAAGGAACTGAAAACAAGGACTGACTCTGAGCTTTATTACAATAGAGACGGTAAAGCAAGGTCAGCAAACTATGGGCCCGTGGCCCACCGCCCCTTTTGTAAACAAAGTCCTATTGAAATATCACCACGCCCATTTGTGTCCATTTTCACGCTACAGCAAGAGAGTTGAATAGAAGCAGGGCTAAGACATATATTCTCCAGCCTTTTACATGAAAAGTTTGCTGGCCCCAGTGAGAGAGCCAAGAGTCATGGCTTTCAAGATCTGGACCCCAGGAGTCAGGGTTTCACGTAGTGCATTTAACCTTCTTTGTGTTTGAACTGCATCTAAGTCCTTTCAAAACTATGAAGAGCAAACACACACTCTCATATGTGCTGTAGATCATCCTGTAATACCACCGAAGCCACTGTCATTCTGATTCGAACAGCCAGATTAACTCACTTTTGTGCGGATCTCAGAATAAATCTTCTAACTCTGGGAACATATTTGAAGGACTTGTAAAGCATCATTGTTTGAGAAGGCTATAACTCTGCCTGGGTCTTTTTCCAACGTTCTAGGCCACACGTATCTACTCCTGGAAATTCATACATGCAAATGCACATGGGACAGCACTCACGAGACAGCAGCGGTTCAAGGCCAGCCTCAGAGTGCACATAAAGGGACAGATCACAAGTCATTCACAGGGAATATTGTTACCCAGCTGGGTTGCCGCTAATGTGTGACATCAGACCACCCCCAATTTTATAAAGTAAATATTATTACAATTCTCATTTTACACATGAGGGAACCAAAGGTCAAAGAGGTTATGTAATTTGCCCAAGGTCACGGACCTGGTAAGTGGTGAAACCAGGATCTGAACAGGCAGTTTGGCTCCAGGGAAAACTCTCTAACCCCAGGGCTGGCAGATATTTCCGGTAGGGGACCGGCGGATAGTTACTATCTTCAGCTTTGCAGCCCATATGGTCTCTATCACAACTGCTCGACTCTGTTGTTGTAGCAGAAAGCAGTCGTAGACAACATGTTAATAAATAGATGTGGCTGTGTTCCAATAAAACTTTATTGACAAAAACAGGTGGCAGGCTGGATTTGGCCCCTGGCTGTGGATTGCCTACTCCCAACCATGACCTTTACTGCTTCTAATACATATACCTGGTGCTTATAGTATGCCTGAGCACCCAATAGGAATGGAACAAATAATCATGAATATTATTCAGACTGCCATTATGAAAATAAGCACAACTTTCTGGCTGTGCATTAAACAGCCAACTCAAGCTGTCTTCTTTTTCCTCCCAGAGCTACGTTCATTTCTGAGCTGAAAGGCTTCTTTATGTAATTTCATCTTGCCGCCTTCCAAGAGGGACGCGGCATCAGAATCCTCTCTGGTGGGATTTAGTCAATCACATCTACAATACAGCTTGACCTCAGCTTTCAACAAGGGCAGCCTGGACATTTGCTACTGCTCCTGGGTCACGGCACAGTGGGCTGCTGCCATGTCTAGGCAGTAATTAGCTCACGGATTTCCGCCCAACTCCTGGGGTCCGGGGACGCCAAAATGTGCCCCAAGCTACCTGTCAGTAATTAGGAGCCCGGGAAACAGGGATCAGGCTTGCCAGATCGGGAGACATTTTAAGCATCAGAAAGGCGGACAAACGTCACACGATGGTGGTCCCGGCATTGGGGTGGCAGAAAGTGACTCATCGAACATCAAACGGCAGAGCCCAATTCACTACATTATGATGATGTGATGCCCCCTTTGATAAAGAGGACCATATATAACAGAAGCCGACAGAACTTGAGAAAAACTCATTTTTGGATTGAAAAGCAGTGATCAGTCTTGACAGGCTTCGTTCTACTCGTTTCTACCCCCTGCACTTTCCGGAAGCCAACATCAGCCAGCAGTGTGTATTCTCCTTCCCTCAAAGTTCAAAGGGTGAGATGTGAACACAGGCAGTAAAAAGCCCTGAATGTCTGTGGCTTGTAGGGGTCGTAATTCTTCCCCACAAAGTTACCTTTCCTGTTTCTATGAATTACTCTTACATTCTTGTAAGAGATATGGTTTGAGGTATTTATGGTGCATTCAATTCTGCTATCATTGATTTATTGAACGAAACCAGCTCAGGGATATGATGCAAAGGCCCTAATTCCAAAAACTCTTATATCTCAGCACGAAGAACATTTTCTGCCCTCTTGGCCTCCTGCAGATGACCAGCCGAGATAAACAGAGGGCACTCCACTCTCTGTTGCAACGTGCGTGGGGATGTGAAGGAATCAATCAGACAAAAGCAGATTATTACAGTGTCTGAGAGAGATCAAACAGTACTGGCATCCGTACCCACACATGCCTGATTTACAGGCGAGCTGATAAAGTGCTACAGCTCACTGTCAGGAGAACATGACAACTGCTTGAGCTCTGTGGATAAATTATTGCTGAAGCCCATGATAACATTTCTCCACCTAGCAACCAAACATAACAGGATGTGGCTTTGAGTACTAGGAGCCAAATGATACAAAGACAAGACGCTACGAGCTCCCTGAGCTCGGAAGGCATAGTCTAAGATGGAATGGTGAAATAGCAGCCTCGTGAAACAGACATGAAATCTATGAGTAATTATAACTCGGCTGAGGAGTCCCAGACCTTTCCTAGCCACGAAGGTGCACAGCCAAATGTGTTCTAGTTGACGGTGAATATTGCCTTAGCCAAAAGTGCCTTCACTGAGCATTTTTCCCATGCCAGGGACTGTGCTAAGTGTATTATTATGTCAGATCTGAGTGGCAACGCCAGAGGAAGAAGCTGGTGATAAACGAAGTCAACTTGGATGACAGAATTAAACCACATTGAATCGCACACAGAGAAAAGCTATCTCTTTTCTTGGTCCCTATTGATTTTCCCAGTTATGCCAAGGAGAAAGCCTCAATGAAGCACCAGTCAGTCCAAAGCACCCCTAACAGTGGAAAGTCTCTCTTTTAAACAAAGAAAGGGCAAAGCTCTCTAGCTAGAATCTGTGAGACCATTATTGTTTTGCTTTTATGGTTTTCATTTTTTTAATGATCTTTTTTCAAGTGATACTGGTTTTCAGTTGACAGAGGTGATAGCAAGTGTCTTTTTTTTCATTTGAATGCTTTTAGTCAAAATGCATATAATAGTTTCATTATATTATTTTTTGAAATCTAATTTATTGTCAAATTGGCTACCATGCAGTGTGTAAAGTGTGCTCTTCGTGTTTGGGGTAGATTCCCGTGGTTCATCCCTTACGTACAACACCCAGTGCTCATCCCAACAAGTGCCCTCCTCAGTGCCCAGCCCCCATTTCCCCTCTCCCCCACCCCCATCAATCCTCAGTTTATTCTCTGTATTTAAGAGTCTCTTATGGTTCGCCTCCCTCCATCTCTATTTGTAACTATCTTTTCCCCTTCCCTCCATTGTCTTCTGTTAAGTTTCTCAAGATCCACATAGGAGTGAAAACATATGGTATCTGTCCTTCTCTGGAACAAGGGTCTTTTGAAGATAAATGTAAGACATGAGACTCACAGGGCGCCTGGAGGGCTCAGTCGGTTGGGCGTCCAACTTCGGCTCAGGTCACGATCTCACTGTCTGTAGGTTCGAGCCCCGCGTTGGGCTCTGTGCTGACAGCTCAGAGCCTGGAGCCTGCTTCAGCTTCGGTGTCTCCCTTTCTCTCTCTGCCCCTCCCCAGCTCAGTCTCTGTCTCTCAAAACTGAATAAACATTAAAAAAAAAAAAAGACATGAACTCCACAGAGGTACAGGGTTTTGTCTGACTCGTTCACTGCTATGTCCCCAACCTTCACCAGCGCCAGGAGAAGTAGATGGTTGGCAAGTATTTGGTTAAGGAAATTAATTAAATGAAAGTATGAAGTAGATGATCGTATAAGTGGAACCTAAGTATGACAGAATTCGTGATAAGTGTGCATGATGGGATGGAGATACAGCGAAATATGTGACTGTGATACCCAAGGACTAGGTTTAAGGAACACGGCAATTTGCTGCAATCCACAAGACAGGAACCACCTGGGACGAAAAAATGATGTTCAAAGACATTAGGTAACATGCAAAATCACAAGCCTAGACGTCGATCTCAGAGGTGAGCTCTTAGTTACCCCGTTCAGTTTCCTCCTTCTTGCTTAAACAACTATATTCTGAAGTGACCGCTTATTACCCTCTTCATATGAAAGAAAAAATAATTTCAGCGAACCTGCCAAGGCCATGGAATGCTCAGCATAGCAAGGCTGGGATTTGAACCCAGGCCTGTTTGGCTGGCAGGCCAAACCCCCATGCAACCCTGCCTCCAACGAAACATGTTCTAAATTATTGTGCAAACTGGCATCATCTGATTCTGGCAATCCGATTTTAAATGGTAGCTAATTAAAACTTTGCTCGCACCTGCCCCGGGTGCCCTACGTGTATTCGAGAGAACAGAGCCATCATTTTGTCCATAAAAACAGGAAATTAGCTCAGCACCAAAATGCATTTAAAACATCACTTACAGTCACCAAGGACAGTGGCCAAAGGTGAGAACAATAGCCTCAATAGCGTCTAATTTAGAAACATACAAACAGCCAGTTGCACAAATGGAAAAATTGAGTCCTTTCCTTACCTTTTTCCCACAGGTATCAAGATAAGCAACTGTTGATGGTAATAAGGAAGGAATCGTGTCACACCTCCTCGGGAGGGGATAAATGAACAAAAGGGCAAACAATCCTATTAAAGCTTAATCTTCAAAAAGTGGAAAGCATGGCTCACGTACAGATATAGAAGGAATTTGTGTCAAAATGTTTATTCAGTTCATTAATAAGTGAGGGAACCAATGTGATGGCCAGAGGGCTTCAAAGCAGAAGTTGGAATGCAGATTTAGAAGTTGGTCAAAAGAGGGGCGCCCGGGTGGCTCAGTCGGTTAAGCGGCTGACTTTGGCTCAGGTCATGATCTCTCTCACAGTTTATGAGTTTGAGCCCTGCATCAGGGTCAGTGCTGACAGCTCAGAGCCTGGAGCCTGCTTTGGATTCTGCCTTCCTCTCTCTCTGCCCTTCCCCCACTCACACACTGTCTCTTTCTCTCTCTCTCAAAAATAAATAAACATTAAAAATTAAAAAAAAAAAGTTAGTCAAAAGGAAGCTGAAATGAATTTGTTAAGAGATTCAAAAGCAGGAAATGTCCTGCAGAGTCACTCAATAGTAACCATTTGGGGTTATTCCCACACACCCCAAACACACACACACACACACACACACACACACACACACACACACACACAGAAATCTACAAGTTAACATATAACTTACATTATCTGACTTTCACCAGATAGCAAATAGTAAATTGAACACAGATGCATTCTCCTGGATATGAAATAATTCCCGGGTGAGTTTGTTCAACATGCATAGTAAAACAGAACAAACGAAAAACACAGTCATCCTTAGCTTTATTTTCAAGGTTTACATAATTTTTCTTTACAAAATCTCATCAAACTTAGGGTATTATTTCCAATGCCTCTGTGTGTGTTTAAGAATCCAGATGCCCCACTAAAATTTCAACTCAGTATGTTTGTAGTGGGACCCCAGATTGTGTGTTTTAAGAAATTGTCCTCAAAGATTCTAGTATTGATAGGCTACAATCATGTATTAAGAAATGATGACCAGTTTAAGTAATTCCAACCATAGCTTTGGGGAACCATTAGTGATGCTTTTACTTGCGATGCAAAGTTGCACTGAAGCTCTGGTTTCAAGAATGAACACATTTTACCAACAAAAAGGAGAGGAAATGTGGGTTCCAGGGTGGGTTGATTCGGTAGCTCAGTGATGTCTGTATTCGAGAAAGAGATCTATTTTTCATTTCTCTGCATCCCCGTGGGGCTACGGACAAGGTGACTCAATGGCACGCGTCACCTCCTTGCCCAACGTACAGAGGAATAAGAAAGACTTCTTGGCTTGCAAAGTATCTCTTGTCCCAGGACGAAGAACCCTTCAACAGAGACCTCCTCCCCTCCCATCCCAGCCGACCTCCCTTAGCCACTTATTGGCCAGAATGACATCGAGTGATCATTCCTGAGCCAATCACTGCCAAGTGGAATTTGAATGGGAATACTTTACACCAATCAGGTGTAAAGCTGAAGAACTGGGGCGGGGCTGGCCTCCCTTGGTCCCGGGTTGAGAGGGAAGGAGTGGATATCTGAGCCCTTGGATTCTAGTTGGAGGGAAGCAGAGGCGGGGTGAGGCGGGGAGAGGTGGGGAGGGGGGGAGGCGGGGGTGGGAAAGCAGGGGGGAGGCGAGGTGTCTCTGCGTGGCTCCATGGGCTCCAAGCCTCAGACTCTTGATTTTGGCTCAGGTCATGATCTCACCATTGATCCGGTGCAGCCCCAAGTCAGGCTCTGTGCAGTGCAGAGCTTGCTTGGGATTCTCTCTATCCCCCCCCCTCACTGTCCACCCCCCACCTCAATAAATAAATAAACTTTTTTTTTTTAAAAAAAGGAGAGAAGTAGCAGTGGGAGTGGGGAGGAAATTAGATCAGCAACCAGCATTAGGTGACTTAAAAATGAGTTACAAGGGGCGCCTGGGTGGCTTAGTCGGTTAAGCGCCCGACTTTCGCTTGGGTCATGATCTCGCAGTTCGTGGGTTCGAGC